>UZAN01045647.1:2717-17184 GCA_900618425.1 Echinostoma caproni
ATATCCCGATGATATGATCTGACAAAACTTCGCAAATCAAACTTACTGTTGAGAACAATCTTAGTCTTGACAAACTACTCGCAACACGCCTCCGGTAAATGCTTGACGTGATTTCTCACCCAATCATGCAGAAAATCACCGCCTACAGCCCTAAAGATTCTCTTCTTTTCGTTGAATACAATAATGTGTTAAAAAACCAACTCTTCAAGTGTCGCTTCCCGGTCATAAATTTCCGTCTTCTAGAAACAATCTAGCTTATGTGCAATTTCATACATGAGGACCTATTTTAGATCAGAATATCTCTTACTAGTACTTCAAAGCACTGTTGATTCGGTGTCTAATAGAACTTTGGTTCCCGTTCAATGACCCAACTGAAGAACAGACTGACAGAGTTGAACGGGATCTCCTTTGGAACCGCTATTTTTAAAAATGTGCTTTTACTTCCTTTTTTATTTAACAAACATACAAATGTACAATCAACTTTCAGGAAGGGGGCCGTGGCCATACAAAGGCTGTCCGGGAAAACACAAAAATGGGGAAGACGGGCGGCGTTGGAGCGGCTGAAATAGTTATGGGGGAACTTGAGAGGATAAACTTACAGGGTAAGATATAGAATTTTAGAATGTATGGCCGATACGTGATGGGTGTTTGTTGCGATCGACTACAAGGGCAACGTTGAGTCTGTGTTAGAGACATTCTATGCAAGCCACAAATCAATCGAATTTACGCTCGAGCGGAAAAATAATGGTGGAATTCTATTTTCGAATACCTTAATACATAGTAACCTAAATGGAACCGTTCAGATGGTAACATACGTGAAACCAAGATAGACAGAATAGTGTGAACATGAATAGTTCTTTCCCTCTGAAACCAAAAATATAGATAATTTGCTTATGTGAACAAAAAAGTTGGAACATGTCTGAGTGACTGAATAGACGAATCAAGAAAGCATTCAATTGAACCTCTGCAAAAGCTTAACAACACATTAATTTGACTTATTTTCTAATAATACGGTTCTACGTCGAAGATGAATCGCCCCGAAGGCTCATCCTTGTGCATTTTTGCGTTCATTCATTCATCTGACGTGAGCTACAGTGGCGGAATGATGAGGCAGCTGTCAAACGCGAACATCAGCTCCGCTTGGTCACTCACTGTAGACGCCCATTGAGGACACAGCACGTAGTTAATGTTGATCAAGCTTTTTGCATCATTTATCACAGGCCTTCATCACTATAAAAATGATTCCGAGTTAGCCCCCTATGCACGACTGAAATAGCCGCTATCGCGACATTGGATTTTCTTCTGCAAACAGAAACACATTATTTGTATTTTTCAGTCTTGTCATGGCTCGAGCGATGAAACTCAGTTTGGTGTTCCGGGGGAGGCATTAGTGATGTAACCGAGGAAAAAATCATATAATACACGACCCCAACGACTGAATCCTTTTCTTTTCCTTCTCGGTTGTCGTTATCCCCGTCTTGATTACAACGTCTTTAACCTCAATAAGTAAAGAGTTGACTGGTTGTCTCTTTTTTGTATGTACGTAGACTGAACTTTGAGATAAGAAGGTGAATGAAACGACTAGAAATCTTGGCTCATACAGACTGCACTTCATGGAGAAACCATTTTGCTACAAAGATTATAAATTGTAACATGGTATCCAAGTTGTCCATTAGGACAGTATGTGAATGTCAGTTCGTATGCTAACAGCAAGAAAAAATAAGTAGGCTGGATCTAACATTTGCAACCTCTTCCAAGTTCAGCTCACTATCAGCTTGTTAGACATGCTTGGGAATAATTCAAATTGCAATTGTTGTTTGGAATTATGACTACATCTAGCTTCTTGATATTTCTCCCAATGAAGTGCTATGGTCACGCACCGAACAATCCTTGCTCAATATCCTAAAAGACGATTTAGTAACGAACTAAAGCAAATCCTCACGACAACCTCGAATACGTGGATTCTGAGGGAATTCGTGCGACTGATGTATGGATGTTTACCTCAGACTATGCATAAATCGAAACGTTTGTGCCGTGGAAACAAGCATCACAAGTGTCATCATTTTATACTGTGTGTTATCAAAGGAATCTAATCTCACACGTAACCATTTGATGTGAGCATGGTTTTTATTGATTAAAGTGTTCAACTATCATTGGAAAATGAAATAGTAATATATGAGACGCTTATTTCTGTTGGTTGTTGGTTTTGAAAAACAATACGAATACTCATATGATAAGGAAAAACAAGTAGACGGATTATTCGTATTGAATAATCATTATAACTGCATTAGTTAGTGTAGGTGCTGCTTGTTAACTTATCCTGATTAAAGAGTGAATGTGAAATGTCACCGTCGGTGAACCAGGACCAAGCCCTCCCCCCGAATCATTGGGATGTTGACCAGAATGGTCTACATCTCCAAATCCAGATTTAGAGCATAAACACTCGGCGTATTATGATTGACAAACA
Source organism: Echinostoma caproni (assembly GCA_900618425.1). Lineage (NCBI taxonomy): Eukaryota > Metazoa > Platyhelminthes > Trematoda > Plagiorchiida > Echinostomatidae > Echinostoma > Echinostoma caproni. The sequence goes on from UZAN01045647.1 coordinate 5,185, forward strand.
CAGAACAGCATAGTCATTTGATGTGTGTTAAGAGAGACCAGTGCATGTAAATTCCTATTTACGAATTGAGCAGAGATCTGACCACACAACATCTCTATGATTCAATACGTTTTCAGTAGGAACAGTTGTAAATGTTGCATCTTCATGATGATTACATCATACTAAATGGAAACTTAAGGTGTCGAGAAACGTGTTGACCTTGCAGTTGTGGTGAATTTATGGATAAAGGTTTAATAAGGCCCATATCGTCAGTTAGAGGACACCAGGAATTCATCACTAGAAGTGAAACGCGTGTGCTTCGCAAACCACCAGTTGCAACCTGTTGCAGTGCTATTACAAGCCATTACTTTCGGTCTTCGATCCCTTACCGGCTAAATTACACGCTCAACAATAGAAATTAACTAAATCCTTTATGCAAGTGAGCAGGGTGAGGGCTAAATCCCCGATTATTTTCATCTGCGTTGGGGTTGTAGGCATTTCCATTTGTTTTACTCGTGTTTGATTCTTCCTCACCCCATTCATAATGCGATTTGATCACACAATCATTTGAAATGCCCTGGCTTTTCAGGCGAATAAATAGATTTTGCGACAGTACTCAAATTGGATTCAGTTAAAACTCACGGAGATCGATTATACCCTAAAAAATTATTTCCTGAAATGCGAATTGAAGAATCATCTTTAAATTACTGGGGTGCGATGAAATGCTGTTCATTCAGTATTTGATTTCGAAGTGGATCAGACTTGTGACTTAAACGGCCAATTGTAAAGGACATTGTTATATATGATCCGAATACTGTTTTGGTTAGTTTAAGCATTCATTGAATCTGGGGGCATCCGAGATAACGATGACGGGCGGGTTGCAATTATGGTCTATACCGATCGGTGGGGATGAATTTCATCACAGATCTGGTGAAGCTGTTAGTTACAAAACAGCTACAACTGTTGATTACGAGCTTGTGAGCGAGCACGTATGAGCATTTCTGTATTGTGTAGTGTTACGAACTGTCCTTTTGGTGTTGACTTGCCACACTCAGGTTTTTCAAGTCAGCCACAACGAGCTAGAAACACTGAACACACATGAATAGCCTCAATAGCAATTTTCTGTTTTAACCATAAACCTAAGTTATCCCCAAATTTCTATCTACTGTTCATTCAAACCAGGCACAAGAAAAGTCGCATTCTGGAGAGAGGCACCGTTGGGACGATTCTACAACGTCCGGTCACGTTTTACCTCTTGACACACGCACATCCTCACCCACTATACTGTTTATCAGTGCAATCCCGTACAATCAAGTACGTTTGCGTTTCAAGAAAAAAGCCAAATGGATAAGACCGTAAATGATTGAGCAGTAAAACTCATGATAGGTTCAAAGAGACAAAACAATTTTCACTCTGCAACCACTCCCCTTATTAATTATCCGCATCAAGTCTCACGTCATGCTATGTAAAAAAAATTGATTTCTTACTGCCTCAAGTAGTCACGTGACGTAGTGCAACATTATGCTCCTTGATTTTAATAACTATAGCCAACGTAAGGTTATTCTACTGTTTCCGAAAAGGAACGTGTAAACGTTCTACCTTATACTTATACTTATAATTTTGAAACCTTTAACCGGATTATCATATTCATCAAACTGGGTGTTCAGCTGGCACGCGAATAACGTTCCGTATTGGGTGCATCAGCTCACCTGGTTAATTCTGCTTATCAGTTTTGGAACAGACATAGTACGGTTTTACGTGGATATTTTGAAGATCAAAGAACCAGGCTGCATTCTGTGTTACACTGGTCAAGGTTGTCACCAAAACTTTTGTTCCCACTGGAAAAGATATCTGATTTATTGCGGGCAGATTCTGGATAGAGTTGGGGGAAAGGGACAAAATTATCTTTTGTTTTCTTAGTTCTTATTTGTGAACGATCCACGAATTCCCACACTGGTCTGAGAATGTGTCCACGTTATAACTAATAGAGTTGATTTTCAAAATATTTTTTCATGCTATGTTAGACCTGTTTATCTTCTATTGTTGCGAACTTCTCGAATTCGCATTCGGTTGCAATGGATTCAGTCTTGAACGATATACGTTCAAGAAGTACGTTGGCCTTTGGTTGGACGCACCTGTGCTGAGCTCTCCATTGGTGACCAAATCATTTCCACATGACGAACTGTTTGGATTTCCTATGTGGGCCATTCACAGAGCAGCCTTCCTCATTTTCCTTCATTTTCCAGAATCCCTGTGATTGACCGCAGTCATCATGCTAAGAATCTATTTCACAATTTATATAATAATTAGATAAACCAAATTTGAACATATTGTTTCTTTTAGACTACTTGATGACTGATTACGACAAGTAGCGTGTGTGCATTTGTATAATTTAGCACGCAAAAGCCCTGAAAAGAAAGTGTCTCCTGTAAAATTCCACTACTCATACCATTGTTCTAAAGATGCTTACAATGACAAACGTTTGACGTGGTTCGGTGGTTATTTTTGGTGCTCGATTCGATCCATAAACCGAAATCAATGCAAGCGGATCCGATTGCTGTTCACTCTATCAAGCTGCGTAGACTTAACTTGGTTTGCTGCTTACAAAATGTTATTGTCTTCGCTGTAAGCAAACAGTCAGAGGTTTGACAGCAGGTGTACGCGACAATGAAAAGAATAGAGAAACAACTGCACTCCTATTGGTTCAACAATAAAGCAGCCAATCAACAACGAACCAATTAGGGTTCAGTTTGGTTACCTTAGTTAGACAACCAATCAAATGGTGAAACAACACCCTGGTGGCCTCAGCCAGCCAGCCTTTGTGCACACACACGCATACACACACACACACGAGAGAGAGAGAGAGCGCACACACAATACCTCGATCGTTTGCATCGAAACGCACCGTTGTGAGTGTCTTCTTACGTACGCATTCGCGTTCATGTGCCTTCGGCGCCCCGGATTTGGATTTGCTCCGTCATTCTGGCTTGACACCAAGTTGTAACAAAATGATACAAGTCAGGAATTTTGTGGCGCTTGACTACAGTGACTCAAGCAGACGGTATGAAGCAAGTGATCGACAAAGAGCAAGAAAATGGTGAAATTCGCCGACTGGCCGTTAGGCGACCTATACTGAAAAGGAAGAATCTATTACCCGAAGTGCTATGTTGTTGCAAACCTCGACCGGAAAATATCCATATTTGTAAATTGTCCTCTGTGATGAACGCTGATGAGCCCGATTCACCACAGCCAGGAGAGGCTTCACAATCAGTTCAAAATTGTGATTCCACTGAAAACGATGTCAGTTTACCGATCAGAGCACCATCCAGTTCGCACTCAAAATTTCTGAGTGGATGTATGCCTATACATGGCTTACGTCGTTCCGCTTCTTCTCCGAGACATTCATCTCGCAGAACTATCATATCCAACACGCGGAATGTATCCGTACGGAATCAGAACATTACCTCACCGGTAAATGACGAGGCTAATCAACCTGTTGAGGCATCAAAAGCAAACATTTCATCCGATTTATGGGACAACGAAGGATCATTCAAATGGCGTAAGGTACGACCTTCTGCCACAATTCATCACACCAACTTAAGTGCCCTCAAACCATCTCACCTATGGATTAGACACAAACATACATCGGTATCCGAAAGCTCTAACATGTCACAGTCTATTAGTCCCCTTGGAACACCTTTGACGGATACCACTTCTGTGTTTCGTGATCCAATGCTAGAAGAGTTGGATGCAGAGCTCCCTGTACCCCCACCTCCTCCTCGTGCATATCCACCGTGGTTGAAACTCGCCTTATTGAAACAACAACGTGAACATACCAGTAACCCAGTTACCCCGACCACAGACTCTTCCATCCCTTGTTCTGGATTATCACGCTCTCAGACATGTGACTACTCCACCAGAGCTGGCTCTCGCCCCGGTTTAAATAAGCAAAAATCGATTAGCCTGGAAAACGATCGATACGGGATCCGCATCTATCCAGTCATTCAAGATGGGGTGAAAATAAGCGATACACACTATTGGTTACTTGATGCTCCACAACCACGCCATGTACTACCTCCATGCCCTTGTGCAGAAAGTGTACCCATCTCATCTTCACCTCTGAATGAAGCGGGTGACTATTTGAATGTGCCCGCTGGTGTAAACCTACGCCGAGAGAGATCTGAACCAAGTCGACAAGCTCTGAATAACATTCATTACCAAATGGTACAACGTTTATTGGAAGCGGTTCCCGAGGCTACTGAAGCCGAATGTCAAGCAGTGCTTATCGGAGCAGGTTATCACTATGAGGAGGCTATGCGGCGTTTGAAACTGGAATTACTGCGTCGTTTGGGCTATTTTTCCCGATCGCAATTCAAACGCATCCTGCAGAAGGTTGACTGGAATTTGCCACTAGCCATGGATAAAGTACGCCGAGCAATGCACGCTCGTAGTAAATCCACTATGCAATCATCTAATCCGAGCGGTTCACTATCAGACCCAAACAGTGCATCTCTTTCCCCGACCCCAACAACCGACACTCAAACTGCCGATATCCCTCAGTTCAGTGGCACGCTGGATGTGCTTCAATCCCCCACCTCTCCGATCTCAACCAATTTACTCGATTCACCGGGTGTAAATTCCACATCGGCCCAACATTTGAATATAGCCCATAAGAATCGGGCATATCCGTTTCGGAGTACAGAACCGCCTTGAAAAATTTGTGCATATTCTCTGATGCATTGTGCAACTAAGCTGTTCTTCTCTTGATTGGGAGATACGGATCTCGTCCCGGAATTCGCATTTATTTTTCTTCCTTCTCGTGTTCTGGGGTGAGTATTTCCGCACAAACAATCACGTACACATTTATTCCCACATGGTGCTTTTTGTCCTTTTTCGCGTTTACCAAATGCCATCAAACTGAGTTTTTCTATGCGTGTGTGTATGCGTTCCTGTTCTCTTATTTCTTGTTTGATCTCAGTCAGTTTCCTTGTTCATTAAGTCACTAGTCTGTCCACTCTCTGGTGCCTGTTGCTCCATTCTATCTCTGGCACACATACACACAAATACACGCACGCAAACTACAAAATAACCCGAAGCCCAACCATTGTGCTTTCAACGACAACCCGATTTTCTTTGTTCGAACACCAAATATTTTCGCCCATGTGCGGCGATCATTCGTCTCTTTTGAGAAAGTGACCTATCTTCCACCATGAACATCGTCTTCGCCATCCTTATCATCACCCTCATAATCAGCATCATGATAATCTATTCAAATCGTGTTCAGTCTGCTCGATATTTTCGGATTTTTTAAGAGGAGAATGTGTTATTTGCTTTAATGTTTCTAACTTAAATGTAGTCGTTATTGCCATTAGTGCCTTCTTCCTGCCCCATTGGCTACGACCTAAAGATGGATCTATACGACGAGCAGAATATCATACGCACAAGCTCCCTCCGTCTGTCCCCTTCGTGTATGTATTGTGTGACCGCAGACTCTGGTCGAGAGATGCATACGCGTAAGTCAGTGCTGTTTTAATCAAAAGAGAACAATGTAGGTTATAGCCAAGCCTAACTATCGTAGACAAGACAAGAGATTACTGGAATTTAAGAGTCGATGCCAACCTAAATTTGCACAATTTCAGTCCAGTAAATGTTGAAGTGTAAAATTGTGGTTTTATGTAAAAAGATCCTTTTGAATTCGTTCAAATCACAGATAAACTTGTATCGCGCTGGCGGGTGTGCCATCGGTTACAGAACCGTTACAAAACAGTTCACTCTTGGATACTTTTGTTTGGACACTAAGTTGAATTAGTGTCCGGGTCCATGATCGCGAATTTAGCTGCAAGGTCAACATGATCACTTTAAATAAAATTGTCAAAAGAGAAAATCCGTGCGTTCTGACCAGATGCTTGAACTATTTTGAAGACTACATAATTCGTATTCTCACGGCAAACGTTTCGCAACTACTCGTTTAGTACTAAGAATTTTTCTTAATTTTATGTGAAACTTCTTATATCAGACTTTATCAATTTTCTAGATTTTTCACCGATTTTGCACCCTTAAATGCGATTATAAAAGCAAGAACAAAGTAATGAGTAAGCTTTATCGGATTTGGGAGTTCGCTATTTGTAGCGTAGTTTATTTTTTTAAGGTAACCTATTGTGAAACAACAGTATGTTGTCGGATATAAATCAGCAGTGAGGACGGTCCATGACTACAACTGGCCTGTGGTGGTTATGTCACTATCAGCACCCAAAATTCGTTTTTTTCAGTTGGACTTTGAAACTTTCAACTTCAATTCATATGAGAAACGGTTGCGAACCGGTCTGATTGCACAACAATGTGAATTAAAGCTTCCTATCAGAGAAAAATCAAATTGATGTATGCCCAAAATATACAGGACCATCAGTGATATGTGTCAATCTCGGAACTCAAACGGTGCACGGTAAATTTCTTGAAAAACTAACAGCTACCACAGTTTGAGCCACATGATGGTTGTGTTTGGGTGCCACTCGTTGGACGTTTCTCACAAGTCAGTGCAATCTATTCACTCTGTTTGTGAATTTGTGTGCTACACAAGCTATGCTTCACTTATTATTATTATTATTATTATTATTATTATTATTATTATTTTGTTTAATTTTTGTTTGCCTCTTTCGGTGAAATAACCGGTACTGATCGTTTTGTTGGAGCGTGTTTGAATTATAGGTAAAAACCGAATCGCTATCAACAGTTGAAATTCTATGCAGCTCAGAGAATTAATAGTGAGGATAATTGTTTCACTTAAGTGACATTAGACAACTTGAACAATTTGTAATTGATTGAATTTGGGTCATCACTGGGGCTCTAAAATAAATACCGTTGGGCAAACCAACTCTTTTCTGTTAGAAATTACTTGAATTTACTGTAGCTCCGTAAAGGTCGCAAAGTGCGGTGCGTACGGTAGCCTTTATCAGCGCCACACGGCTTTGAGTCGTTAAATCGGGCCGCAGAATTCGTTTGCCCATCGACAAGTAACTGGTTTTACATATCGTACGCCATCTATATGTTTAGGCCTCGGTTAAATTCACTCCGGTCTGGACTCCCTGTCGATCGGTCTTCTAGTGTGTGTTTGTTGAAAAAATACTTCTTTCAGTCTCAGGTGAGCGTTGCGTAAGTGACTGAGATCATGGGAGTGAAACATGCCCCCCAGTAAGGAACATGACAGCTTTTTATATCAGAAATGCCATTCCTATTAGATAGTTGGCCAGCATAAGAGGCTGATAAATTGTTACATAAAAGCTTTTATTGGGAATATATGGTACTTATATATGGCTGTATAACTGTTACCGGAGAGGGATTCATGCATTTTAATGTAAACGTGTTCCACAATCCAGAAAACTAGCTTTAGGATCACTTCAAGAGAAATCGTGAATGCTGAGTGTGGTGGTACAAAACAAGCCATAGTGTTTATGATGAATTAACATCTGAGACGAAATCTACTGAGATACCGAGGTCATATACTGTATATTGTGTCCGTCGGTTCGTTTTTCTTTATCCATACGGTTTGCGCAAATCTGTATTTCAGTTGATTGAGCACAAGTTGTAGAAAATATCCTGCTTGGAGTCACCGATCGTTTCACAATATATGTATACGGAGAAACGCAATTTCTTCTTGAAGACAGTAGAAAAAATTCGTATGGAGTATTGTAATGCGAACGTACTCCGGACGCCCGCAGAGCAGCGGGCTGAGCATCGGTGCATCGACTCGTATTCTCGCATCTGGAGATGATACGAGGTTTTTCGGGCGACGAACGACCGCAGGGGAGCAGTGGTACGGTAGCGACGAAACACTGGTAGGCAGGTCCTCTGTGGGTTGGTGTTGAAGATAAACCTCTAAGGCAAAGCAAATAAAACTTCATGAATACAAAAGGTCCAGAGAGATAAAAGAACCCGGGATAAAATATTACTGGCTTGGTTGACAAGCCTTGCACTGCCCCCACTCATGAAGGTCACTGTCCTCAATATTCACACACGCAAGGTTAGGGAGTACGTGACGAACGAGGGACCATCCTACCGCGACGTCAAATGTAATGTAGCGAGAGAAGTCGAGTACTCAGGGCACGGACAATGCGCAAAACACCACTCTCGCAAACGACACGAAAACAGAACGCACAACGGCCGTGAGCGAATGAGAACCATAGTGATTGATAAATTCGTAACAGATCGATAAAATGGACAACAACGAACAAATAACTTTAAACAAGACAGGAGGTCAGTCACCGTTTAACGAAAGGTCTTGGGTTGTTAAGGCACCGGGTAAAAGCTGAAATGGAAGGAGAGAGGGGACTTTGTTTTAGAGTGCACTTTCGGTTTCATATCATCGCCCCCACGGAAGCACCCGACTTGTTTGCAAATATCTAATCAGCCGCCATGAAAGGAATCGAACTCAATGTGAAATCGCCGTCCTCGAATCAGGTTGAATACTAAGCAGATTGCGAACGTAAACCAGAATAAATCGAAAACCTAACGAACTAATGAGCGTGGTGGGAAACCAAAATCACTATCACAGAAATCCATGCAACATCCAAGTTGAATGTATTGTTTACATAATAAGCAGTAAACTGACGTATGAAATGATAGAATAAGAGGAACCGAAGTGTCGGAAATATTACTCTTTTGTGTATTAGGTTTTATTGGTTAATTCCAGAAATTATTAAATTATTTGATGAGAACGCAAAGGCGGAGACAACTTGGGAATGAGGACCTGCAGCCAACTAAATGCCAGCATTAAATTGATTATATTAAGGAAGTTAGACGATGAGGGTGGGATTTAAACACACGATCTTTAGACCTACCTTATTCGAACACTTGCACTCAGTCTAGCCAATGAGATGGATGGGTAGAGTACGCAGCCGTTAAAAGGGGCGCCCTGACACATCATGGAAAAGGAAACAACTTGTTGTAACATAAGGACAAGGAATTTTAATAAAACATACTTTCACCCAACCATACTGATTGGCTAGCTTCTGATGAGTACAGCCTATCCATAATAATGTAGATAATTGCGGGTTTCAGTGATCCCACACACACACATCGAGAGTAACCGTATTTGCGTTTTTGTTGATTCTACGGATTATGTGTCTGCAAACAAAACAAACGCCTGAGCCGTTGCATTTATCAGCATTTTTCACGACAGGATAATGTGTGGACACCTTTAGATGTACCACGATATAATCCATAATGGAGGATAGCTGTCGTATCCACTAGCCCTGACAGTGTTGGAGTAGAGCGCTGGAACGACGTATCGAGTAACAGCATCACTGCTTTACCCTTCGGGGCTTTACCTATTAGGTTATCTGATCAACAGTGTAGATAGCTGGGGCTCGTAAAACAACAGAATGCTCTAACAATGGAATGTTGCAGAGATCTGTATAATTGAGACATTCAATGAGCTTTTCGTTGTATGTGAACAGCGGGCTAGGAATGATGGTGACATTACACTGATCATTTGATATCGACGTGCACGTGGCTGAGGTGAGTATCAGATAGCTAGCTACATGTTACATGTACTTTAATCAAATCATGGTATAAGTAATTATTCATTGGCATAGAAACAACTTTATTCACGGGTTATGAAAGGTGGCTTACAGTACCTAAATGAATATCTCTGTTTGTTGATATGTTTAATGCGCATCTTCGTACTTTTATGGACAGGGGCTCATTAGTAGAACCGGGGAGCATTTGTGCTTTCGGGCGATACCTACCATTACCGCCAGCTGACGGCTGTATTTATCTTTTGGACCCCCAAACTGCCCAACGAAGATGATTCCTATTTCCTCCCTCATTCCGAGTTTCACCACCGCATCGTTTTTTCCAGCCTTGCTTAGTACGTGAAAAATATTACGGACAGTGACGACTGAGCAATCCTAGACTCTCAGTTTAGCAAATGGATGCAACGGGATTCAGCTTGACCAATGAGAATACAGTTCAGTCTGTGGTGTTTTGTTCAGCACGTTTTTCCATAATACTACAATTTTCTCGCATTCATCAACCTGAAAGACTACGACAGGATGCACTCAATCGTTCAAGTGCATATCCTATGACGGTAAAAGTAATAAATGGTAGGATATAACCTCATCAAATCATGTCACACAAATTTCCGCAAGTGAGCACGAGTCATGAAACCTGTCCAATTTGTATCACCCATCGGGTCCGAATTTTTTTTCAATATTAGCTGGTGTAGCAATGCTAACGATCAACGAATCACTCAGATACCGGAGCACTTTCAATCGGGGCTTTGTGAAAAGACAGACAAGTTGGAAGTCTGTTTTTCACCATCGTTCACACACGCATATCTTCGGTTATGATCAGAGCTAGAAGCCAACTTGAGGCTGGCCTACAACACCTGTTATGGTGCATGGTTCCATGCCATGAATAACGTTGCCGTAGCGACCGGCCTGTTTTACGGACCAGTTTGGGTTCAGTCGAGCGACTGGTGTGCATATGTGCACGTGTGTTCCGCCTAAATGAATAGCCTTGGAGATGGGGACATAAATATTGTTTATCGTGTAGAGGTCAGTTGTACAATACTCGTTAGAGGATGCCAGTGATTGATTTGTTGCCCGATCTATCGAACAATCGATCATACTTGCTGATCAATTCGATTTGACGAATGAACCGACCATGTAGACAAAAATGACCAGAATATATTAAAATATGTGTTGAAATACTGGCCCCAAAACGGATCATTTCATTCCAAGTGTGTCGTGTTTGAAACTGAAGTGAGTGAAATCCTGGGTAGATAAACCCATGATAATAAGGCAAGTGTATGACAGTCAAGATAGAGCAAACGGTTGTTTGGTCAACCGAATTAACGGAAAACAAACGTGTACCAGATTTCTGTCCAGTAGTTGCGTGACTCGCAGTAAACTAACTCCGAGATGCAACCAACCGGGAAATGACGAGGTAACCTGTTGGGGAAGAAAGTCTCGCAAAATAAACATGCCGAGAGGTACAACAATTGTTCGTGAAAAGCATAATTCAGGTTGGAAACCTTTCGATTAGATTTGTCTTTTACTGAGTCAAAATATCTCGTCCCATGTATTAAATTTGAACGGCGTATAATTAAGCGTTATCCATCTCCAGGCTCCAGGATGAATCCACTGGAAAATTACGTTATATAATCATGTAATAAGTATATTCTTGTAATTAGAATACTGGTCGCAGGCGGATGTATGTTTCATCACAGCGAGGAAGAACTACATTTCAGCAGGATAAGATGAATTCAGTTATTTCCGGTACTCTCAATCAGCTGCATACGTACAATGATAACCAACGTTAAACAACAACAAAGACATGATAAGTTATTGGACAAATGAACACACTAATTGGGACAATCACAGGATGGGGAAAAGGTTACACAATCAACCAGTGAACACGTGACAGGGATGACAGAATACATATTTCTGATCAATTCGTTCTCAAGCGATTACTGTCACGGTTATGTAAGCAAATGACGAGATGGTATTGTGGTGCTCTCAAATATTTGGGATAAATTAATGACAGTAAAGTAGTGGGGAAGGAAAAAGTTTCTGTCGACCGTTCTCATGTTAGCATTCCTCGCAACCGTTGGCAAAATTTTCGGGTCAGTACCCTGCGCATGCGTGATGGGGTTCACTTTCTAACTGGAAACTTTGAATTCCTGTAATAGTATATTTGTGCACACAATTCTGCCTTGCACGAGCGGATCATAAGTTCCCCCTTGTTGCTTTCGTTTTAATTTCGACAACCTTGAGTTGGTGTTGCGTGACCCGTTTAATGATGGCAATTTTCTCATATAAATGTGACAGCTTCAGATTGAACTCAAAGAAGGCTTATCTTGGGTTATGATCTGTGTTAAAAAGTGTCAAAAAGTGAATGGTGAAACAAACTAATAATTATTCTTTTTGACCACTGTAATTATTTCACCTGCATTTCACTTCCATTTCCCAATCCCCCGTCCTCTATTATCATTGTTTTTGCGTTGTCATCAGGTTTGTGCGC
>UZAN01045647.1:17633-31769 GCA_900618425.1 Echinostoma caproni
TATATATATATATATATATATATATATATATATATATATAATCTGTGTTTTGACGTCAACAAAGTTCGTCGAATTTCCATGGGCAGCTTACTAAGGAAGCCTCATAAGCGCTATCCTGTTGAAAAACCATGGAAGGATTGCTTCCAGAACTGCTTCTACAAGCGTAGTTCTTGAAAATCGATAATGATTCAGGTCAATGCAGCATATCGTGTTTAAGCTGCTGTCTGAAAAAGCAATTCCTCAGTATTTGGATTTAACAAGTAACGCAATAAGGTCAGAATCCATATTGACCATCGATTTTGCGTGGTTTCAATCAGTTTTCTACACACTCAAATTGGTTGAAATAGTACAAGAAGAATATCGTATATGGATGTAAATTTAATTGCGGTCGGTTAGATGAAATAGGTTTGGTTGTTGAGTTATTACCAAAGATATTCGGAGTGGAGTGAACAAGCGGTGGAGGAATGATTGAATAGAACTGGGAAAAGTAGAGCATAGAAACAATTATATGATGAAAACCTATCAACTGCAAACGATAAGAGGTCAAAGATGGTTACGTAATGCCAAATGGGAGAGCAGCTCATTTGTGCAAAGCCAAAAAATAATTAAGGCCGAAATAGAACGGTCGGGCAACTTTTTGTTGTTAATAAATTCCTTTCGTGTGTAAATCTAGAGGCCATTTTTTTTATTTCACGGCTAAACGCTATAGTACCTGATGGTTGTTTCTACTTCCATGAACTCTACCCCTTCCCCGGCTACTTGAGAGTGAATCCTCATTTGGGTTCACATTCCCAGTGTTATCAGACAAACTGATATCTGTTATTTCTTAGCTTGAATGAGAAAGTACCTATATTGTTTCCAACAGAAGACAATCAAAACCGAAACTGAGAATAGACTCATAATTGGGGAATTTTATGGTGGGTCACGTGGCATTAACCACTAACCCGGAAGTGTACATAAAAACATTCAGTATAACTGGACATAAGTGCAATTCACATCATGTAGTGAGTGAATAATGCTTGGTAAGGTAAGCCTACACTGCAGTTTGTGAATGGAATTTACTCACCTTGAATAATCTCTTTTGGTTATGTGGATCATGGACTCTCAATTTACAAACTGGCTTCTGGATTCCCCACTGGTCTGTGGCTGTTCAGTCGGATCTGGGTAAAGTATTCAAAGCCCAACATGAAAACGCAAATATTATGGGGAATTTTTCTGTTACACTTCTCAATCTGGCGCGTAGAACACAAGTTGATGATCATGTACAAATGCATTTAAAACTGCGACAGTGTAGGAACGAATAATGTATTCTTAGTCTAAGGACCACAGGAGAAAGAAATTTCAACAGATCATACATACGGGTTTCGGATGTACACACTGGAATAGCATCGATCGAGATTTCCCGAATTCCATTCAGTTCTCACCTTTAATTGAGATGTTTGGATTATAAGGAAAATACATATAATGCTGCACCCGTTGCGTATTGTATTAGCCCTGACATCTAGTCACACAAATAGAAGTCACGTTCAATTAATTGAGTACCAGGGATATGCCTCCCAAGTAGCAACCAAACTGCTCGTTAACACTGTTACGTCTTAATTTCAAACTGTGTGGTCTCGGACCCGTAGCCCACTAGCAAAGTAGAGCAACCGTACTCAGGGTAGGATAGGTTTATTATGACTCATTCACAATCAATCGTGTCAAGCGTATGTTAAGCGAGGCAGCAATAAAACTAACAGCCAATCAGAATTTGGCCCATGTCGGCCGGCAGTATTGGCATAGACAAGTGCTTGAGGTTGATTGATCTGATTAGATATCAATCGATTACATCTGTGGAACGAGCAAGTTATCGATGCACAGGTTGGCAGAACGTACGCACTAAAGTCGCAGGCACGTATGCAATAAATTCTACCACTAGTAGTGATAAGTGCTTCCTTTATCTCAAGCTGTTTGGATTTGCACGAGGGAATCGGAAGTTTATTCTGCAGTCTCGGTTGTGTCAAACACACAGAGTGATCCGAATCGCGGTGATCGTGAGTCTAATCAATCCCTTTGCAAACGTTTTTTATATGACTTTATACATCTTTACCGTGGTACTGCACTCAGCATTCCACCTCTTCCATACAGACTGCCATCCCAAATTAGAAAATAAAATTGCCACACGGTTTATTGGTCATACAAACTGCCGCTGATTTGACTACTGATCGTCGAGACCGAAAAGAGAAAGCCCCAACACTACACGAATGCACCTCTGGCACGAACCTGGTTACCGGTAAGTGTCGATGATGATGAATCAAGTGATGATAATGATCATCATCAGAACGACTTACATGGTGATTACTCGGATTTTGATTCTGACGACAATACTAATGAGGAATGATAGATCAGACGTGTGAATGATACCTGCAGTTTGTTCTGTTTCATATTCATCAATGATCTCTCCGGTTGTTACAAAACATTTTGAATCTATAACACAGTTGTACGTCTTTCCTATCAAAAATGTGAGTAATATTTGGTTTACTTCCGTTAACTGAAGATTTTCTTTATTAACAGCCAAATCTCCGCCAGTCACAGTGCTATTCAGTGATGCTATCAGACTATAGTGATACTTTTACCTGTGTTGACAGGAGCAGGCTTTCGTCTCTACTCCAATGTTCTTAACTGTCCCATACTTCCCTCTCTCTACTCCAAGATTATTTTGCTGGTAGAATACAATTCACGAAGTTTCTTGGTAAAACGTCTGACTCCCTACCGGTCAACTCAGGGATGCTCTAGGGAGCAATTATGTCTCCCTTTGTTTTCTCTTTCTATATTCGTGACCTTCTCAGTTATCCAGATGACCTTCTCATTAAGTATGCTGATGATGTCAGAATAGGTTCCAAATTTCCAGGTGATTTCCGCTTCTCACAGCTTCAAACCTCTTTTTTTCCCTTAAGCTTATGGTTTTCTTCTTCCAAGTTATCTCTTAATGCCTCTAAATGTAAGGATGTCACCTTCTCGCTCGCCAAAGAAGAATGGCTACATTCTTTTGAAAGGAATTGTTCTGTACTCTATGTTGACAATCAGCCCGTTCTCCCAGTACATTCTCTGAGATACCTTGGGTTCACTATCTCTCACCTGAACCTCACACTTAAATTGTACTTTTGAAAAGATTCGACGGTTGTTTCTTTATGTCTCGCTTGGGTTTTTTGAAAGCTCCACTGCATTTACTTATTCGATTTGTATATTCCTGTGTTGTTACCCATCTTCTCTATCGATCCCCAGTATAATTTACCAGTCTTACAGTGAAAGATTACACAATTCTGGGCCGGTCTATTAAGGTTATTCCTCGCACAAGCGGTATTCCTTACTTGCACTTGCTTAAATTTATCGCCGACAAACATTTTGCCTCTTGCGATAACTTCTGCAACAATATTTTATCATGCATCACTCATCCATTATACACAGAACTTAAACAACGCGTATCCACTTCTGTAACTAAATGTCGTTAAAAACTGATGTAAACTCGTACGACTGCCTACTGTTTGTCCGTCATCCCGTATCTTTTGAAATTTGTGGCTCAAAAGGCTCCCGTTAGAGAAAAAGTTTTGAATTTCCTACGCACTTGATACCCATTTTCAAACTTTCACTCCACATTCCTTTGAAGTTACGATACTGCTTTTTTACTTTTTCGTTGGGACTGCATACGATTATAAATGATCCTGGAGTGCAAAAAGCTGAGATTCCACCTATAAGGATGAATAAAGCGATTTTTGACTTGATTTGACTTGACTAGATGCAAACTTTCAGCTTTCTATAAAACCACTTTGACAATCCTGCTTTTTAATCGCTACCAAATAGGATCAAAGGGGCATTTTAAAAAACATATTCCAAGTGATATTGATAATGTTTTGTACACGGTTGTTTGACTTATTTGACTGCGTGATGTGACCTTAAATCGGCATACATTTTGATTCACATATACGAATGGTCGCTGTCAGTGGAAAACGATCTACTCCCACTTCGGGATAACGCAGTGACAGTGACGAGATTTTCATTGGTAACTTAGATCAGGCACACCTCTTTGGCTAGAAATATTTTAGAGCGGAGACAATAGTTAGTGGTTCCACCTTGAACACTATCTAATCTGTAAAAATATCCCAGAAACATGTTGCATATACAAGTGATGTTTAGTTATCAGTGTGTTATCGGTTGTCAGTGTGTGCCTAACATTAATTCTCCTGGAAAACGATTAAAACAATCTTCGGCTTCGATATTCCAACGAGATCGAACGAATCAACTGTGCTCATTGATCGCCAGTTCTGAAAGACCTTAACGTATTTCATAGTTCACCCAACCGATCGATTTTCTGAACCAACTGTCCAATCCTAAATGTCCCGTTGCCAAAAAAATCCTCGAAATGCCAAAAAAGTTCCATAGCATGTGTGTGCTGTTCAGTCTGGAAGCTAGGTATCAGCTTTACGCTGCGTGTCATCCATCCAGGTGAAGGACGTTTACAAAACGACAAGGACACTTGCGTCCGGCGTTCATTAGTTTTCTTAATGGATTTCTTTTGGGCAACAAATGTGGTCTGTTGCTTGTGTGGGTCTCTGTCGTTTCTTTATACATGCGCATGTCCGTCGGTGCTTACCGCTGACCACGATATATAAATGGCCCCGTATTTACGTATACAATTATGTTCCTATGGCGCACTAGTGTGGTTGGATCTTAGTTACAATAAATAAATAACTAATAATAGTAGTACTTTAAATGTTTTTTGATTGATTAAATAACCACCTAACCATTTTCAGAAATGACGAAGCTGCTGTGATGTAATGCACCTGAGTAAAAGCGGTGGACAGTTTAATGCGCGGAAATCAAACACTCAACTACTGGATCGATTTATGAAGACCTGTACCGCTTGACAATCTCCGCTTCTACATAATCCTACTGGCTACGTTACTCATATTCTGGCTAGTGATACACTTTTATATACTATGTTCCGTAATCGTATTCTTCAAGATTATTTTAATTAGGTTAATTTAAGGTTATTTATCCTATCTCCAACAATGTACTGGGAATTGAAGAACTCCACCTTTTGTACTCTGATCACGTATGCCGTGGGAATAAACCAGTCCATCGGTTTGAGGATAAATTTAATGACAAGAAGAAATCCAAGTGGTGCTAATCAGAACGTACCCACCGTTCTGTTTGAGAATTACACTGCGGATCCATCACATATAAAGTGTGTGCCAAACAGCTCATGTCTGTGCACAAGTAATCCTCAGTGATGTGGTAGATATTTTCTCCGTCGCTCGGCCCAATATCACTACACACTACTCCCGGGAAGTCATTGCACAAGCACAAACTAGCGCACGCGATGCTAGAATACTGTCCTCAACAGTCGTGGACCCAATCACAAAATGGTTTCCGTGCATCGATGCGTTTATACCACCACCACCCACCCCCCCACCCCTATTATTATTTAGCTTCCAGGATCAAATTATCAGTTTTTCAATATTTTTCGTATATCCTGTTTCCTTACCGCACACTCCATTTATTCTTTCTATGCTGCGTCTGTTTTCCATTCAGCAAAACTATCCACCCCTTTGTCTGATCTTGATAATTTCAACCGTGAATTTCAGTTCTTGTAGCCGAAGCTTTGCATTCCATTTTCAATCCATCACTTTTGTATTCTTTATCGTGCCCTCAACACTTATGGTTCTTCTCTGTTTGATATTCTTTCCCCTGTATTGAAGACATTTCATAGTCAGACTCCCGAACACACTTTGTCATCCAATAGGGGGTTTTTATTTTCCTAACAAGAACGATTCGTTGATTTGTTGATCTGCCACAAGCATGAGTTACCGTGATTATGTAATATCCGGTTCAACAAGCGCAACAGATCAAATGAAATAGCACAGATTAAGTTCCAATTTTCTCATCAATCGAACCCATCAGAATTGCATTGTATTACATGGGTTCCACGCTGTACAACTGGCGACAATGAGAAAGTAGAAATGCCCTTTTAGTCATCGCACCCTCTAGAATTAGTACCCCGTAGCTTCTACTCTTTTCAGAACAACTTGAATGCACAGTCTACGCATAGAAAATCAATCTACTTCTGAAAATGCTGTAAATAAGGATTTCCAAGAGTTCATCGCCCCATTTTATCAGACTGTGGTGATCCAGACATCCGTGACCGCAATCCATGCACGACGAGGTACAGTTTCATGTCATCCAATCCTCGTTCACGAAGCTCGACCAATGGTACACTGGGCGAACGTGACATCCGAGTTAGTACATATGATGCGTCGGCGCAAACGGTTACGTAATTGGACGACGGCCCTTCAACCAATCATATGAGCTATTACCTTCTATAAAACATGCTCTAATTCTATCAATAATCATAAGCATTTGCTGCTATCAATTCCTCGTGGATTTCATTGGTGTCCGCAGTTCGGGTTGGAGCCAATTCAGTTCTGAGCAGTACAGTACGGATTCTCGTATTCCTAAATTCAATACCATTCCGATTATTACACAGACGTTTAAAGCCTCTATGTGAACGTAAGGCATCTAAACTGGGAAAGTTTGTTAAAAACGCGATTAAATACGTTACTGAGTAAAGTAATCCTATTTCGTTCTTCATATTCTGCAAGTATTGGCATCCTTGCGTCTGTGCCGAACCAATGCATCTCGGTGAGTGTTGGCTGAAATACAGAATGCAACTGAGTTATTACCTGATTGCATTGAATTTTAAAGTCCTAACCAAATTATGCATCTCATCTAATCCCGGAATCCTTAGGTGTGAGTGCATTTCACTGCGAATTCTTAGAATATTTTCAGCCTCAACAACAGCAAAGAATTTTATGATTGCAGCAAAAAACGCTTTTCACATATTGTATCCATACGTCAGACGAGAATGGATTGTGGCTTTCAGACACCACTAATTCTGTCTTATGGGTCAAGTGGTGGCTATCCGAAGGCTCCATTAGTGAATTCCTTAAGGAAATACCCCTACTTTAGCCTGCATAACCTGGTGGTATTCCACATACGAGCAAATCATGGACTGATTGCGTTCTTGCAAAGATTATTGCAAGACTATTGATTTCTTTCACACTCGGACGAGTGTTATATAACTGAGCGGGATTACTAAACAGGTCCGACTGAGAAAATGCTTGGTGTATTTGGTGTTTGTGTATTTTCGTTGTACATTTGGTGAACTGAAATGAAGTGAAACCATACTATTTCTAGGGCACCAATTTCAGGGATGGATTGTACGTAATTAAAGTTCTAATTACGTCAAACCTAATTATCTGGTTCAAATGAAATCGAAAAGCTCTTAGGTTTTATCGTTTCAAACAACTGTGACAGAAAAATGTATTTTTATGTATTTTTGCTGCTAAAGCAGAGTAACACCCCACCACTTCTTGTAGGTCGATCGCGTCTGAGCAGAGTCATGCAGGATAAGCTTAATTCTGAGTCCAGAATTTCGGTTGTCAGCCTGGTTTCGGTGACTACAATAATGTCCCATTGACCAGGTTGGCAGTTCTATCTGTGAAAATTTGCTGAGGAAACCTTGGGAGTTAGTGCAGAAACAACGCAGTTGGTGGCGAAGCAGAAACTCGTCGGAGTGCAGAGGGTTGAGCCGACCGTATCGTGGTCGGAAAGTTTTTTGGGAGAAGTTTTTCGGGTCTGGTCTGCCAGTTGCGGGAAGGAACATGAAGTCTGTGGGAACCCAGCTTGTGAAAGGTAAAAGTGTTTCAGGTAGTGTGAGCATAATACCTCCGTTTTAACATCTTTCTTACAACTCCGTAAGCCGCATACTTCCGATGCCGTCGAAACACATGATGCGGCACTTGTTGACACTGCGTGACGTCCCATTTCTGCACTTTAACGAACGGCGAGACTGAAGTGTGAAAAGGTCACGTGAAGTGAGAGTAGTCTCGGTCGCTCGTTCGTCCGGATCAGTGGAGGTCACAAGTACACAAAACGATGACAAAGGTCACATTGGAAATATCGACCGGCTTTGCTGGCCGCAGTGGAACAAACGTGAGTGCGACTGCGGGTGGCAGCAATGATTGCCCTGAACAGCCCAAATATTTTCGTAGAATGCTTGAAAGTTAACTCAGAAAGTTCAATCAGGGCTCGGTGGAAAGGTTGTTGAATTTCCTATCGAGCGATATCACAATGTTGACATAACGAATAAAATTGCACAATTTTGCACGCCTTAGTAAATTCCAAAGCTTCGATGAAAACAGAAAAACGGCTCAATAGAAATATATGAGCGATTTACTTCCAAGGAAATGATATCACAAGACAGAGCTCACCGAACTGAATCGAATGAACGTAGACTCGACGATATACGACAAGATTTCGCAGAGAGCTTCCGATTAAACCGGAAGCGCACAATTCGATCGACCGCACGTAATGGTCCCACTGAACCCTTCTGATAGTGTGTGGTCATTAAATGCGTCTGAAAGGAAATGAGACTTTGGTTTCAAAAATTTGAAAGCTTCTGGTAGTTTGACTCTGCTAGTTGTGTGCTGAGTGATATCCCATGGATGGCTCAAACAGGAGGCATCTCTCAAGATTTTGGAGTGAGTTGAAGAACCGGACAGATGAAAAAAGGTTTTCCAAATGGGTATCTAAGACTTTGGGATACGACATAGTTTGCGGCGGCTCACATCGACGAAGAGGGTTTTCTTTGGGAACCCTAACTGGAGCCTTCGAATCAAAAGTTTGACCCACAAGGTAGTGGGGTGTAGATGCAACGCGGTAGCGTGACCAAAACACCCATGGGGAAGCTTCTAGAGACAAGCCACACAACGTTTTTGGGTTTCGGTTCAGTCTGTTTTTGGCTGGTGCGTTGATTATTTGTCGGCTGGTCGAGAATGTCCCTTAGTCTCATGCACCCAATGAAACAAGTGGAACGTGGAAGGAATTGTACCTTATTTGGCTGGGGGTTGCGCAGACCAGACGGGCGATAGCTGTCCAGTGAAATGCGAAGACTTCTCCCGTCGGCGAGAGGAAGCCCCGGACATCCCTGATCCTGCGTCCATCTAGTTGCTTTTTTATCGGTAGACTGTCCCTCACCGAGTTTATTTGCTGGACGCACCACTCCGGAGGTGAGAGTGGATAGACAAAGGAAGCCAGGAGGTGTCCAAGCAGCCGTCCTTGTGAGACGGAACTTGTCTGGTCTCTGCCCACTGACCTTTCAGGCATGATTGGATTTGCGGCTGTGAGGAGCCATCCTGCACATCGCGCGGAGTCATGGAGGAGCACAAATCATCACACCGCATTAAGGTGCAGTCTGGTCGTGATACCGCCTTCAAGCAAAAATGGCATATATTAAATTATGTATTTGCGGAAAACCTAGGTGCTGTTCTGGTCTCGTTCTAGACCTGCCATGAAAACGCAATCAGGAAAGCATGATATTGAGGGAGGATGAATTGGTTAAGGCAGCAAAAACCAATCCGTTTGTACGATGCATCAGCTGATATAGATCTGATTCCGAATTTTCGTAATTTTCTCGACACAGCTTGAGTATTTTACATTAACTGGTCAACCCTGGCATAGGCCTTTTTCAGCTAATCTCTCAAGGACTATGGATTTGGTCCAGTTGGTGCTCGGAGAGCATATTCCCAAGACTCTATTAACATAACAATTCAATGGTTTGCGAATAACGCTCCTCGATAATAACTATTTTTCAATTTATTTCCTTGATTGCAATAGTCAAATAACTGACATCTCTCCTTTTCAGGTTTGTCAAATGTGCTCGTGACGGCATTTGTACCAGTTTATCTGCGTTATTGCCAATGATTCCCGATAAACTGCATGTCTGTGGTTATTTACTTGCAAACTACGACGGCTGTCATTTCCTATGCGTAAGGGTAAACAGCTTCAGATACCACAA
This sequence comes from Echinostoma caproni, assembly GCA_900618425.1. Taxonomy (NCBI): domain Eukaryota; kingdom Metazoa; phylum Platyhelminthes; class Trematoda; order Plagiorchiida; family Echinostomatidae; genus Echinostoma; species Echinostoma caproni. The sequence goes on from UZAN01045647.1 coordinate 27,529, forward strand.
TCGATCAAACTTCGTACATGTGCACTAATGCGTTCTCTCAATTCTACTTTATCGCCTGCCTATAATATTCCCTTAATTTTCAAATCAAAATTAGCAGATCCCATGATGTGATTTTATAATCTTTAATCATATTCCTTTTCCTTATTGTCATTAAGAAAGTGTTATCTCTACCCAGTGATGAACACAGTGCTCATCATTGCACAAAGTCTGTGCAGCGGTTACATCGGAGCAACACCCAATCGCTACATCCGGAGTTGTCTTTCTATCACTCTCGAACACGATCCAGGTATCACATCTTTCATCTACAACGGGAACCTTGCGGTGAGTATTTTTCACTTCATTATGTATCACTTGCATAACCACAATTTGATGGTTTGGCCACTTGTGAAGCGCTTAAAAGAAAGCACTTCTTAAAATGATCATGTAATTGCAAACGGAAGGCTAGGTTAAGTGATCGAACAATCTAGATACGAGCTGTTTAGCGGGGGGATTCACAACTGGATGAAAACTCAGCAAGTAACTACAACTGGAACGGGGATGCCGGACTATAGTACCTTTTAGAATGATGGAACTATTATCTGTCAGATTTGATTTGAGCAATACGATTTTGTTAAACAATGAACAAATAATCCACGATCTAAAGCCGTCACTAGATCACTTTAAGTTCTATCCACATTTACAACATGCTACCTCATCGTTTTGGTCATGAAGATGGAATACTAGTCCGAAAGATGAAGTATTTTTCAACAGTGGTCAAAAGAAGGCTTAGATTTTTGCCCGGTTGTGTTTGGTATCTGTGGGGATGTAAAGCCTTGGAAAGTATGAAAATGCTTCACGTATTTCCATTGCTCAGCCTACCAACAACGCGTGAATAACCTATTAAAGGTGAAACAATATTTAACCTTCTTTGTAGGCAACATTCGCCCTTTTCGGGAGAAAAGCAAATCAGAAAAATTGCGCAATTACAGAATAAACTGTGTGGTAGGCAATGGAGAAAATTGAATATTTACTGTTTGGTGACGCGCTACAAACTACACACTCAAAAACACTGTGAATTTCTTTGCACAGGATGTCACAATGGGCTAATAAGGTCGACCTGTTTGCATGACCTATCTGGATTTAGTCAGATGAAAGCGTGGGGTTCCGGTTTTTGAAAATTGCTACAGCATTTTCTGTAGTCGGCGAATTGTCACCAAAGAATAAGCGTTTCCGAAGTCGTTCAAATCTGATAGTGTTGATGGATGAATAAGCGAAGCGTGGAAATTGTGATCACTATTTGCTTTTGGCGCTCAAACACGAAACTCTTCAAATAAACAAATAAATGTTAGTCAATGAATAAAAGATCCTTCAGTGTTATCTCCGATGAACCGAACGTTCTCGCGATAATGAATCATAACAGGCTGTTAACTCAATATCACTATGAACTGCGTAAAGTTTAACAATATTCGCAGTATTGTAATAAAATTACTCGTCGAATGAAAGCTCGTTTTGAAAGGGTCTCATCGGCTGTCCGTTTGAGAACCTTATATATTCTGTGCGGCTAGTTTCAGCTCATCTGCAGGCACCTGAGATGGAGACTGACAAAATGACGTTTCCCCGATGTTCGCGCCGTCAGGAGCTCACAGTTTAAATCCAAACATTTTATAACCAATTCAGTGTAAGTCGTGGCAACTTTTGACCTCTTGTGCTGCATGCACGGGTGGAGATGCTGGAAACGTATTATTCCACCGACACCCATACAATCTGATGTTCCGTGGTAAAAGATTAGTGGAAACATAGATAGATATACATACGGTTTGATCAAATGATAAAGGTGGAACATAATTCTATGCACCACTGATAATGTGGATTTTGTGGTTGAAAGGTTTTATTCTGATTTAGGGGGTAGGGAGAATAATCGGGATTTGAACTGTCACCTCACGTTGAACAGTATTCATTTCATTGATCTATGGTAACTAACTTTTTGATGGGTCTTTTGGCTATCGTATATGATTTATTCATTGCTTTCAAGTTTCTTTTCAATTAATTCAGCGTCAGCCTCTAGAATCTAGACCATCATTTTCTGATTTATCGCTTTGGTTTTATATGTATCAGTCGTTTACTACAGTCAGTCTTTTGAGACATTTTCTTCAAACTTGGTAAATCGCTCGCCATATCAGTAGCAGCTATATTTAGAGGTGGGTCTCATAACCTAAATAAACATGCACACCTATAAAACCGTAGCATTCGAGCGGGAATGTTGTGAAATGCAGGGGCTGCGTATGTCACACAAATGCTGTATCCCTGATTGTTGTTATTCAGCTCATCCGAATACACTGGCAAAATCCAGGCACTTAGGGGGAAGTCACATCGTTGATCAATCTCTCCTATCGAAAGTAAACTACCATATTGTGTTTTCACGTTTCCACTCTGTTCTTTCATCATCACAGAACTACTCAACAACACCAGTTATGTCGATTTATTTAACAAAATTATTTGTCTTTACAACTGGTTGATATTTTCTACCCCGGACTGATCGATTTATCATTCGCTCACCGTGTGTCCCCATCCACAACACTCACGTTCACATGTTCTCCATATGTCCGGATGTACCGCGGATCGATTCAGACGGACTCACCGCTACTTATACCCCAAGCCAATTTTGTTGTTGTTGTTGTTTTGTTTCCTCGGATTTTTACATCTGCCGGAAGCACGAAACGTAAAACGAGCGCGCGATCCAGTAGTCGTTTGGATAGTAACATTAACTTAAGTGCAAAGTGATGTCCGGATTTCGCCGTGTGTAGTTATAGTTCTGCAGCCGTAACTTGTCCTAAACGCGAGAAAATAATTACATCTAGTCTTGTTCATTGAGTGCACAAAACAGGAAAATTCAAAAGGAAAATCACCTATGTATGATAATGTTCACAATCAAGCGTATTTGTGATACTACTTATGTTAGTTGTAGGACGAGACAGCTGTCTAAACGCACCTGTGTGATCTGCGTTCACGCGGATTACCGCACGGAACAAAACGCGATTGCACCTACCGTACCTCTTGCGCATGAGCTGGTTATGGGTCGTCCAATCAATCATACATCACCCTTGTTTGCCCTACCCCCGATCGCACCGCACACCAAAGGAGCTACAAGTTTCTGGATACTGGGACCCGCTAATGAGAATCAAATACGTCTACAGAACTTCAACCTCCGGCTGCAATGGAAATTGGTAGAATCACTGCTTTTCCTCACGTCGGAGGTTAACGATGTCCTGCATGGTCCAGTTGGTGGCATGCAACATATCACAATCATCTTGCGTTAGATATGATTACCAATAAGGCAACCTAAATAATTCCAGTAACCACCAGAAGAAAAATCACCAAGCAAGTTTCAAATCTCGATTGGATCCAGAACAAATTATGATAGAACACCAAACCGCACAAAGACTCCCGCTTCTTCTAATGAGCAGACCGACATCATTCAATGACTTTTAACCCCGATACATCCATTATAAAACCAGAGATGTGGCGAACAAGGTTACCTTTAATGATTTATCTAATGGAGGGCGAAAAGCGTTCTAAATTCCGAGAAAATGAGGAAATTATATAATTGCTTGTGATTGATTTAGTGATGGAAAAAATAAAGAGCTGGAACACCAAAATTCAATGTATCTGAAATCCCACAGAGCACATTTGAAACAAAACAACAGAATGACGAACAAGCTCGTCTTCAGAGATTCGTATTCATGCCAATACATCTCAATATATATCACTACTTGGGAATAAAATTGTCATGGGAAAATAAAATAAAATAAAAACAGATTACTAAAACCGATTTCATCGTGAGACCGGAAATCGGGTTCACCAAGATCACATGTTTGTTTGTCCACTCATCCGACCATCGAGATTACTCACGATGCGGTTTGTATGGGGGGTGGGCCAAGGAAGCTTTAACGCTTGCACAAATTGTTTTTGGGCACACAGAGGGGGTTTGTGCAGACGAATGCCTACCGCTTCTGCCGTAGACAACATCCGACAGCGAACCTGCCTCGATAATCGCCCGCGAACTTTGTGCAGGGGTCGGAAAGCCTCGCATACGTTCACGGTATGATTTGTTTCAGCTAGGTGTGAAACCACTGCACTGGTAAGTGACTTAATCGTTCCGGTGTTCAACCACGCGGGGTGGTGTTCACGAATCCGTTCGGAAAATCGCTTGATCGTGCGGCCTATGTACGTTGTTCCACAGGAACAAGTAAATGAGTATACAC
>UZAN01045648.1:1750-12765 GCA_900618425.1 Echinostoma caproni
GCAGCCGGACCAATCGTGTGACGGAACAAAGCCAATTGTATGGGACTGGATTCGCGGTCTATCGCTGTCAGTGTACGAAAATCTTCATACTGTGTTCGGCACAGTCTCCAGTTATCAACCAATCGCCCCGTCTCCTCCATAGTCAGGTACGCCGGTGGTTGGACCTGTAGTCGACTATTCATTCTCTCCGATATTGGGAATTTCGCATCATTTTCCGCTGCCACCATGTCAAAAGTCAGTTCTTCAGGAGATGCTGTCGATATATTTTCTTTAGTCCACTGGACACGAATCACGTTTGGTAAGGGAATCACAGGGTTTATATATAACCCTGAACCAATCAGATTGTTCGACGGGAAAAATTAAAGTCTTCCGCTGACCAACCATAAAAATACAATTGATGCAGTAAAACAAACGATCAATTCAAACAAGACTTTCCAGCACACCAATGATCTCCGCTCGATGTTTCTGTTCTCGTGTTATGAGCCTAAAAGGAAAACGTCCAAGACGCATTGTGCGACATGTTCCAAAGAAGCGTTCAACAGAATTCCAAATCGGAACTTCGTTCAAATAGAGAGTGCTTGGAATGCCCATACTGGTGTCGGTTACGTAAAAATGAAACATGTATCAGGCAAGTATCTATTGGATTCAGCGCTGATCGCTTTTATCGACACCAACTGGTTTTGTCTTTAACACCGGTTATGAACACCAGAAGACATGTACTCACCGGGTATTCCATGACGGTTGACAAGTCAATTACATACTCGTGTACTCATGTTGAATCTCCGTTGGCGGATTGATAATCGTATCCCGGCGCAGAGGCCGGAAATAATGGAGGATCAGATATTATACTACTCGAGGCCAAATTCATATATTGTTTAACAACACGATTAAGAGTGTTACTTCCCGTGCCTATGGCTCCATTACAATGATCTGCTTTGTCCCTGTAAACTTGGACCGGAAATAGTGCCTCAGACAATCTGGCATCTATATATCCGTTTGATTCACATCAAGAAATCATATCCAGAATTTCAGTAACATACTTGTGTATCACATACAATAGGGAGAAGCACTGGATTTCTTCGAATACCATGGCACTGTCGTCGAAGACTAAGGACGCTCGTTTAAAAAATTTCGTAGCTCACAGCTTCGTTAGACGCAGCCAGTCAATCATCTAGAACTAATCGAAACCGTTCCTAGTCCAAGCTAGCAATCAACATGACAACGGCTTCGAAGGTTGATGATTTCGGTACACTCTCTTGTCTTATACACTCCTGACCTGAAAGGCGCTTATCCACTCTCGTGGTGGGGTAAATCCTGCTCAGCGCCATTGTTGAAGTGGTGCGATGGGTCAAGTATATCCATCTGCTGCTCGTCCGTAATACGGGTGATCCGTCCACCTGTTTCGGGCCGCACATCTTCGATTACAAATGGCCGACAATCATAGAGATAAGTGACTTAACAAGCAGAATCCAGAACAAAATGCCGCGGGCTAAAATAATCAGTTTGTAGAGCTATAAACGGTTTGTAATTCTTCAACAGTCAGTTAACCTCATTCTCTATTCTGCGTACTTGGGGAAATGGAGATGCGTTCCCGTTTGACTGGGGCATCTCAGTTGTGCAACTGATTTACGAAACTGAAGATCACCCACTTCGGGAAAACTATCTACGGATAAGCGGATTCGAAGCGGCTATCAATACGTTTTTACGCTTCTCATGAAGTATTTTGATACCGCTCACCAATATTGCGAAAAAAGGAATGAATTTGGATTCCACCCTGGTAGAGGTTGGATCGACCAAATACTCACTCTACAAGTAATTCTGAAAAGCCCCAAAAGTCGCTAACCTCTTGCTTCAATGACTTCCTAGTCGCATTCAACTCCGTCTACCGAGGGGCACTTTGCGGATGGACAAAGTTCTGCTCAACTTGTACAGTCAAAACAGAATTCAGGATTCTCGCGCTTTAGGGCTGATCAACGATATCTATCAAGGCCTTTCAGCATCCTCGATTCTATGCGAGTTCTCACCGGGTGGGACTTCACTGCAGTGCACAACTAATATGAAAGGGCTGTATAAGCAAAATCAATCCCACCTGTGCTGTGTTTCTGGGTGATAAATTTACTGATCTGCTACAAGTGATTGGTTGTGTAAACTTCATTGTGCTAGTCATCAGTGTTCAGGTCAAAATGACCAGAAGGAATATTCTGTAGAACGCAATAACTGTCCCAAAGAACTTTACATCACTTGACCGTGAATCAGCAAAACTGTGCCCTCCTTCAGTTACCTGAGGTCACTGATACCCCTCAACGGGCAAGCCAAAATGAGGTCCCTTTTCACTTAATAGTGCAGTACTCAGTGGTTTGGCCAGCTACTGCACCTAATAGATCTCCAGCTGGTGATGCCTCAGATCCTTCCTTGCGGTTTCCCATAGCTAGAAAGTTTAAGAACTAGTTAGGAACTGCCAAGTTCGACATAGAGAAGCTGGGGTCCAAATCATCAATGGAATAGGTCAACGCAACACACAATAATTGATCTTGTCTCGAGAGGTTTATGCCCACTGTCTCTCAGGAGATCACCGAATTTGAGCGACGTAAGTTGTTTGTGATGTGATGCCATTTTGCTTTCATTGCCTAATCTGTTTACATCATACGGATGAATCTGTTCGAGGAAAATAACGAAACTGGCAATGGATATGTGGTTGTAAAAACGGAGTAACCACCAAAACATCAAAGAACAGGTTTCCGGAATGCACTACTTATGAGTAACCAGAATGATACGCATATTAATTTCACTGTTATCGCACATCGCAATCGACCTGTCCTCTGCCATTGCACATTGAAGTAACGGAGTGTATTCGCTCATCATGGAACCATGTGCAAAGGGATATCTTTTTTTACTAGGCACCGCTTAAAATGTTAATCAATATGAGGACAACCTGACTGACTTCCTATGTTTACATGCCAATTAAACGGAGTCTCAGTAAATAACATAGGGGAGAAATGGGAGGAGTGCACTGCATTTTTTTTCTGAATGATCATGTAACGCGTTTGGTAGGCTTCGTCTTATTTTGGTTTATTGGGACATCAATTTTGATTGAACATTCTCGTTCTGGACTGAAACCACTTGACTTCAAATGTGTGCATGCATGCATCTGTGAATTGTGCCGTTGTTCCGTGGATTGGCGATTGTGTTGGTTGTTGCTGGTGTTAGTGGTAGTGCACTAGAATGATCAAAAGTTTACTGGGCCTGTCGTACTTCATCAGGCCAATCAATTTGCCCATCTATGACGGGCGGACGAAAAACAACCAACCAACTAACCAGCACTTGGACAGGCTTATCTCCACAGTTCCATCCTAATTAGCCTACAGACTGATTCCTCTGGTAACTTTCAAGCAACCAGCATCTTTTTCTCCTCTCTCATAGGTAGATTGGGTTTTTTTCCGGAGATATTCCGTAACCGGTTCTTAGCCCATGATAGATTTGCTATGAGGAGATAGTTGATTGAATTTTTTCTGGTTTAGAACAAATTAATTAGCGCGTAAGTGTGTGGAGGAGGCGCTAATCAGATCGCAACCCTGCGTTGTGCGACCAGGCCCAGTGATCCAGTGCGCTTACAATTGGACGTTTATCGACAGCTTAATGTGGGGTAGAAGCTTGTAAAACGTTTCCGAGGACAAAAAAGCAGATCTTCAAATCATGGCTTTGCAATGCAGGGTGGTGAAGTGTTACCCAAGGTGCAAGTTAAAAATGTGAAGTATTGGAAATTTCTGTAGGCCAAAGGCTTTCATTATTCTACACAGTTTAGTTTGTTGGGGATATGGTTGGCTAACGAACCTGGATCGGAGTTAGATCGCTATACAGGCGGAATGATTTACAATTACTACAAATCTGTAATAAAAACGGGGTCAAATTATCATATAAGTCAAACCGTATTTCAAATACGGATGCTGCATCAATTTTGTCGTTCCTCTTACAGAGTGTTTCCCCATCTCGTGTAGTCGTGCCCATCTTCAAGTTGAAATTATATTAGTCCGATTAAATCATTGTATCACCGTGTCCGTGGCAGATTGAGACTTGAATTCCCGCGAATTATTCTTTCATTTAGATATATTTCACTATTCAATTAGAAGTGTTTTTCAAGTATAGTTTAGAGTAATGTCGTGACGTCGTTTACGGAGATATATCGGACACTTTCTCGTTCGAAACAAACGCTGACCAACGCAACATTTATTGCTGAAAACATTGAATCAAAACGAATGGCTTTGCGATAAAATATAACGCCAGGTGCGGATAATCTACACCGGAAATCTCGTGTCACATCCCCGAACCAGTTGCCATTCTATTCCAAAGACTGTTCGATCAAGCAACACTCCCTCAATCGTGGAAACAAGGAGCTATTTGACCCATGTACAGAGGTGGTTGTCTTAGTGATACCGACCGATCTGTAGCCCTACTAGTAGTATTATCGAAAGTCTTGGAGTCAGTTGTGTCAGATTCCCTGATGGAACACTTAACCAGATACAACATTTTTTCAGCAGCTCAACATGGTTTCAGTCAAAAACGATCCGGTTCTACGAACTTGCATCTTGTTCGAGCTGAATGAGCCAGAACGGTCGACGAAGAGGATGCGGTGAATGTAATTTATCTGGACTTCTCGAAATTATTTCAAGCTCTACATTTATGACATTCGAGATTTTATGCTTGATTGGATTAAATCATTCTTCCGACAACGGACCATATCAGTTCGTGTTTTTGATTCCCTATCCGGTTCTATCAATGTTACCCCGAAATGGTATGTACTTGGTCCCTGACGTTTTATCACTATGCATTCAAAGAACATGTTCAGTTCGTTGGTTCCTGACGCAAAGTTGTTAGTCAGATGAGAGGGGAACAAGTTGCGATATTTGATTGTTAGTAGGGAGTTTATGGTTGATTTCTGTCTGACGGTTTTTGCCAACTTACTTTACTTACCTTACTGCCTCTGGCTCCTTGGAAAGGATAAGTCGGCTCCAGACATTGTGATGATCATGAAGTTACTTGGGATTTTGACACGAGAAACATTCCCAGCCACACTCGGCGTTTTTTATTTCTAGAGCGCACCTCTAGCCATTGCATAACCAAGTGCAAACTGCAAGGCAGCAGGAAGTAATCACTCGCCTCGAAAGTGAGGGAGTTAATGACTAGCTTTAGAAGGCTAGTCACATCGGCCTTTGTCACGAAATCGCCATTGGGCTTATGCGGCTTTTAAACAAGAGCTAGGTGACCAGTCTGAAACCCATCACACCCTGGTAGTGCCGCCGCTGTTTGCTCGCAACTGCTTATTTGCTGCGGTGTGCCACAAATTATTCACAGCTAACGTTCTTCGGTGAAGGTATCCCTCTATCCACAACCGGGAAACGCGTCTGGTAGCATTCAGCTCTGCAATGAAGCAAATGAAAACAATGGACTCACATATCCTAACCCCGGGAAGCTAGCTCTGAGATGACTTAGTTGAGATGTCTGCACCAAGCTTGAAAAGATGAAGTGTGTCATGCGCACCATCTGTGGATAAAATACGGCTATCTGATCAGTAATTACCTGGTGGTCCGTCGGCTCACATTCTACCTGTGAGTTAGGTCCCGGGTTTCATCTCCAATCGATTAGGTGGACATGTGCTGCGAATGAGTCAGAACTAGGGTAAAACCAAATGTATGTCACTGTCTGTCCATCGAGGTTCATGTAGCTGTTGCTCCGTAGGCGACTAAATTTATCAGGAAAGAGCTGAGAACCCGATTAATCATTCAGTTGTTCTGGTTCAACTGTTTGCAAGCAAACGTTAGCAAATATTCATGTCAGTGAAGTTGGTGACAATTTATTCGGGAATTAAATGCCTAGGGATTCATCATCATTGTACAGCGTCGTCACCACAGTTGTTTCAGTCCTGCATGCGCTACTCGAGCCTTAGAAACGCGGCAAGTTATCTCCTTTGATGCGCTACCATCGTTGGGCACGCAGCTACTCAATACATATGATTATTTTTCGTAACGTGAAAGCAGTTCATTTATTCGATTTCATTTTTGAGGTGCACTTTTATCATGTCAAGGTGTCTTTTATTAATTTTCAAATCCGGGATTTTGACAGTCTGTACTATCATCTAAAGTTGTCTCCGGCTTGCGTAATGAAAAGCACAATTTGTAGTATCAAACAACAATTGTAAGCAGTTCTTGCACTACGAAATGATACAATGCCAAATGTTGTTTGGCACTGTTTGAAAGAATGAAAAATCGGGAAGTTGCACAGATGTAGTTCGTGCTTTTTCATGCCGCTCGTCGTGTAAGAGTGTGTGTTGAACCATTTGTGATTGATGTGCTTCAAAACAATGGCAAATTATCCTTTAAGTACCGTTCATGCAAAAGAAAAACAAATCTTGGGGTTTTCGTCTAACCGCGTTTTACCGAGTGCAATTGTGCACCCGTCAGATTTTCTTCACGGTCCATGAGGTCTTAGGCAGCAATGCGAAAAAATGCATTGCCATCCGGATAACATTCCGTAATTGCACGTTTCGGCACATTTTATTTTCGTTTTTCAAAGCTATTGCGGTTAATGTCATTGTTTTGAACACTTGTTTTTTGAGAGAAATGGCGGATTTAATTTGAGTAGATGATAAATTCATCTGGTAAGTTGATCCCATCTTGGTTGGGTTTCATCGACCTAGTACTGAGATGAGCGAGGTCCGGTGGCCGAGTGAGTAGTAGTATGCTTGTGTTCCACCTTTGAGGTCTCGGGTTTGATACCCATTTGTGTCAGTGGATTTGCTTCTTGCTGATGAGACCCAACCAGGTCGAAACTGCTGTCCATTGCTTCCTAGCTTTCCAGATCACGCCTTATTTATACAACGACTTCATCACCGAACTGTTTTTTTCATGAGGTGTTTTGCAATGGATGACCCCGTATACCTTGTGATTGCCAGATTATCACGCGTGGGTTGTGTCATCGACTTTACCACCCCCTTGGGAATATGTTCGGCCATTTGTTGTGATAATTGACGATTGGTTCTGCCTCAGCATGCGTCACTACAGCTGCAAGTGAACTGGAATACAGTGGTTGGTGCAGTCGATGACGCAAATAGACTACCAGACATATAATTGATCCCGCTTCCGCTTTCAGATCCCCTCTTTTCGTCTGATCGTCAACAACAAGAGCTCAGGATAGTTTTATTTTTTTCTATTAATCATTGCGTGTTTATTCATCGGTACTCAAATCATGAGTGTTCTCGTTGGCAGTGAAATCCCACATATGAACCTGGGCCAGAACCTGGGTCCAGAATAACATATGATGTCCAGTTTTTCCCACGTCACAGGTACTGCTTGCTTTTTCTGGATAAGTCCTACCATCTCCCACAGATTAAGTGCATGTTTTGGTTTGGTGATCCAAATATGTTTAAGAACCAGCAATCTCGATTATAATTATTGTTTCAACACGTAATAACCAATTACACAGGACTGGCAAATGTGTCACAACATGTGAACAAAAAGAAACGGTAGAATGTGTTCATAGGTTGTATGGGCATGTTACTTCCCGGTTGCCCGGGCCGAGGAAAGGGGATAACCTTGGAGTCTCCACCCGAAACCTTTGGCTAAAAAGCCAGACCTGCAAGACATCAGGAAGGAACTCAGAGCGCGCAGTCCATTGGTGTCCGGTGTCCAGTTCATCGGATCATGCGCCCTTCGAAGGCCTCGATTAAGCTCAACAGCTGGTTTCGTTTGCTCGTGAAACGCTTCCAAAACCAGTAGAATTTTGCCAAATCTGTCGAGTTCCACGGCGGTGATCGAATTTCGACAGGATTCGTGTAAATAAATTGATGAAGTTGTTCCAAATTTAGCGGTTTCCATCTAATTTCAGTTCTATATGAATTTTTAGGTTCCCTATGATAAGAGCATTACGATGTTCTTATTTGACAATCAATAACACCTGACTCAACTATTCATAAGATGAGCGATATCAAACCTGGGAGAGAAATCGTGGTCGAATTGAAAATAGCAACCGTAAACTACCAACCGTCGAGTGTCTGTTCCAACACTGGTTCACTTTAAACACGGTACTGAGCCACTCACGGTCTCACGATTGCGCACACATTCTCTGAACCATTCAGGAGTGCCGACACTCGGTGAGAATTACATCCATCTCCAAAGGAACGACACGGGCCCCGATAACGAAACGTTTCAGGCCAATTGGTTCTCCATTCCAATGGTTTGAAATGAATGAAGCGGTCGGTTCTGCATCGCCTTCAGTTATCTCTCATCAGCCCCGATGGCATTTATCAGTTTGCATACAAACATAACTCCTCTACACTGGATGTTGCTTCTTCCCTGCTTCGGTTTGCCTGCAAGTCCCTACACGAGAAATCAAAACATGTGCACTGAGTAGACAGCTGATAAACAGTTTTGTTGTCACCCGGTTCAGTACCACAACTGACCTAGCGGGGCCTTATTTGGTTCGCCACTCCAAATTTCGGGTCTTAGGTTGCCGGTTACCATCACTGAACAGCTCTTCATGACTATGGGGTTCCAACCCGTCTGATTTCCATCACACGTCGGTGTAATGAAAATAGTGTATTCATTGATCATTCTTCCATCTCTGACTCGGTGTGCAGTTCTCTTACTTTAAAAGCTGCCATCATTTGGGTGTTCCCCCTTTTCTTCTTGATTACTTTTCGCAAAGATATCAATTAGCAACCTGTGGTAATGTGAATGATAAAGCAAAACAGTGTTCGCCTGTGGTCAGTTTTCTTCTAAGTCAAACCTACGCGTTAGAGAATATATTTGGATCCTTTCTATATCATCATTCTGGACTGATCGGAAAACGTTGCCGTTTTATTGGACAATTTCCTGGGATGATCTGAGCGCGTGGGGTCGCACAATGAGTTCTCCATGGGTTTTTCTTAAAAATCGATAAATTGTTTTCATTAATTTTGACTGATTTGACCTAATTATCGTTCGGACTTCACCTTTAAGCACAATTCTCAGTTCAGCAATTCAAACATACAATCGGAGAAGCACTAGACTCGAGTTTCTCTCTTATTAGAGCTTGTCAGTGGCGCATATCCACCCTACCGTTCCGGCATTTGAACGCCGAACCCATTGCGTCATCACTGTGCCAGCCAGCACACCCTGGCTGAACCGAAATGCCAATTCATGTTTGTTCAGGTTCCTCTTCAGTGATGGTCAGTCAGTTCATTTGGTCCGACAGCAGCGAAGGGAAACACAGAGCTGACAATCTGTTAACTCCAATCGAAATCTTTCCACCAAGTCAGGACTTTCATGCAGGTTGCGGGCTGACTTGCCACTTACCTACTAGGCTCGATTGGTTTTGGTTTGTAATTTATGAAGCACCTCACGATCATCAATCACCAAGCGGGAACAAAAAGTTAAAAGCTTTTTTGCTATTGTGTGAACGATAAAGTTATTCGCCTTCAATAAAAAGGTACCAAGTGAAAAGAAAAATAAAATCATGGTGTTACGCAAACAGGACTTCACCTTGCAACGAAAATCTCATTTGTGCATCTAATCCACAACACCTAAACCAGAATCATGACAATGATTCTCCGAGGCTTGTTTGTGTCGAATCCACTCCTCGAGCTGCAACTAGGGATTGCATTGCATAACGCACACATCAGGAGTTCAAGTATGCGAATGACCAGACAGACGATTACCGGACACACATACCTGGCGAGCTGAAAGGACTGCGAAACCGGTCGTGTGCTTCTAGGAACTTTTGTCCAGCCATTCATATCCTACTGATCACAAACAAAACTTCAATGTGGATCATTAGTAACCAAGTTGGGGATTACGATCCACATTGTGTTCTATTGTGTTTCCAACGCGTCTGAGGCCAGACTAAACCGATCAAGTCATATTACAATAATCTTTATAAAACAGAGAAAGTTCCACAATTGTATTCCGCGGAATACTGCCAAATTGTCCAAGCACAGGCAGGTGAATTTTCTTGGTCAAAGCACAACCCTTAGCTTTTGAATAGCCAAATCCTAACCCGCGAAACAACGAGAATGGGGGGAGGGGTTGGTGTCCAGTTCAGGGGGTCGCAAACCTCCAAAGTGCCCAATACACCTCGATGCCAAATCGAACAGATGACCACTGCCACAATCAAGAAGGTTTGGGTTGGTTTGGAATCAGGGTTTTTAGCCAACACCCATAGGTGAACTGCCCAGGGCTCACTGACTCGGTTCTAGCTCCGGATATTGGCTTTTTGTCTTTTCAATTTGGTGGGAAAACACCGCCACTAGAAGACAGTTACTAGAGCTTCCGAAACAGAAGCCAATTGAGAAGCTCGGTCGCGCGAGATCGTTTCGCGAAGAACAAGGGTAACCAGTCACAACTCAAGACACCCACCCCGACCATGCTGACCAGACTTTCGGAGGTGATCCGTAAATGGTACATCATTCGGAGTGTTCGTAATCGCTGAAAGTCAGATTACCATATATTGGTGTCCGTTCAATCATCACTTAGACACAAATTTGAGCCACAGCTACTCCAGATTATTTCCGTTTATTCAAATAATTGCCTTACTTATCGTTTTGCCCGTTTCTGCATATTTAATTTTAGTTGAACACAATTTTATTTGACTCTAGGGGGAAGGAACTATTTTATGCTCGTCAAAGACAATGTGTTGTTTTACTCTTTCATTTCCCCTTATGGTCCGGTGTATTTACAAAATCTTGACAGGATTTCGGAAACCATGTTGTGTTTAATCGATTTGTAATCTTCAGATGAGTACAAACTGTTTGGATTGGCCATTTGGATCACACGATCATCTGGATCGCATTCTGGTATTTTACAAATACGCGATAATCAATCTGACATATGATACAGTGCCGTCTCACTTCTGACACGAATAGTCGTGATTGATATATTTATCTATGAATCATTGATAAACTGCGTTGGAGTTGGATTGGGCGGAGGGGGTGGGAGAAATGCACAAGAATGCCACCAGTGACGCCATACGATATATAGATAAAACTG
>UZAN01045648.1:17932-31759 GCA_900618425.1 Echinostoma caproni
CTTCGGCTAGCCAAATCTGACCGGCAAACCAGCGGAGCGATGTGAAAACTGCGGTCCATTGGGAGCCGGTGTCCAGTTCATCGGATCATACGCCCTTCGGACGGGGTCAAACGTCCAAGGTGCCCCCCAATACACCCGGATGCCCAATCGAGTCGGTGACCACAATCGCCACAACCAAGGAGTTGTGTATGTTTCGTACACCTCTCCTTGTTTGGTTTGGAATCAGGGGTTTTGGCGAACTCCCCTATTTGAACTGCCAGTGGTCCGTCTACCCGGTTATAGCCCCGGACGTCGGCTCTTTATCTTCTCACGTTGGTGAAAAAACAGCTCCACCACGAGAAGGCGATGATCAAGGTTTTCTCAGCAAAGGCTATTCGAGACGCTTGGTCGTATGGGGGCATTTCGCGAGGTGCAAGGGAAGGGTGACCAGCCGCAATCCTAGACACTCACTCCCAACCACACGGAGGCTTTCGGAGGCATGAGACTCCTACCTCTCCACCCATTCCACAAACAAACGCATCCTATCTCAGCTATCTGGCTACGAAAACACTTTGATGTCCTATCATGTTCGGATACTGGCCGACACACAGAGTGCTTTTCCTGCGCATTTCGTTGTTCATTCACATTTTTGCATGCTTGATGCTCCAAATTTACCCCGTTTTTGCCAGTGGTCCTGTTTTTTTTTTACTGAAAACTTGTATTTAGTTCCCTAAAGCTTTAATACATTGCAATACAATACGGTAAAATATCATGGGTCGCTCCCGTCAACAATTTGCACGGGCAGCTACTAAACAGCTACCATGCAGACGGCTAAGGAGAGCCTTGCCGAGCGCAGAGCAACATGGTTAGCAACTGCTTCTTCTGGAATTCCCGATCACTTGTGAGGGCAGTATCCCGTAACTGCCGTTCCACGAACATTTTATCCATGGTCAGCGTATTTGATAATTTCGTGGGTGATCCACAGAAAATAAGACGACTTGTATACCTCCCAACTTGTGGAGAGTTCTAGCCCTTCCCGAGTAATTAAACCCAACCTTGTGCATACTCCACAGAGAACTATCTTTTCACACCAGTTTTTCTTAATGAAAAAGATACACCAATTATTCTCCTCAATAGACCCGTATGATTTACCCAGACCCGGCGGGATTTTCCCGATTGCCCTAAAACCATGCCATCAAAACTTGGCTGCACGTCTACGACACCTATTATGTCTATACCCAAAATAAGTGGCATCTTCAAACCCGTTTGGAAAAATAATTTACTTTCCACTTCCAAACGCGGAAACCTATCAGATCCCATGAACTGTTGTCCTACCTCTACCTCTCACTTCATTTACCCGAAAGGTTATAGATCAGCTGTTGCATAGCAACTTCTCCGTCACTAGTTGCAGAACAGTCTGCTTAGCACCTGCCAGTCGGGTATTCGGTTCTATCGATCTACTGGTGATTTGGTGCTCGTTTCGCATATATATGGTGAACACTATTGGACAACCACAGTGAATACTAAATCGAAACCTTTCCATGGTGTCCGGTGAGCAGGTCCATTGGTTAATTTAACGAAGTCAAGGTCACCCTAGGAAATTCTGTCTTGGATAGTAAGTTATTCCTGAAATCACACTGCCGTCCGTCCGTAAATGTAGACGTTGGCGTCCCCGCACACACGCATTTCCCGATTTCCATTACTCACTATTTTCTTAATCTTGTCCTTGGTGATAGCGACATTTTACTACACTCTTCATTTTCCGATTCATCTTCTCTTTCTTTGCGCTCATTCCAGCATTGGTGATGATTACTCCTCGTTCTAAATTACCCCGAAATTCCGGTCTTGGTCTTATTTCTGTTTGGAGTTATGACAATCCGTGTTCTCTTTAACGCTGTCATGACCACTTTTCTTATCTCTGGATCCCTTCAATCCACCCACCCCAACATCAAATTCTGACTCCATCGTTCTCTACTCTACACGTTCATGCAACTTATTGGGATATTCCTGATCTGCTATTTCATGGCCATCGATTATTTAACTTACTTGTCGTGCTGTTTACAAGATTGGCATCCTCTATCGCTTCAGACCTTTTCTCCATTCTACCCAATCTCCAAATCAACATATCCCTAGCTTGAACGCTTCTTTCCAAATCCCACATATGCAACATGAATTAAACGGTTAACTACCTATGTATGCTTAATCAAAAAGTAACGTCCACGCGGAACGCTTCCAAATTGCGATGTTTCATTCTTCACTTCACTGTTTGATCCAAATCCAGATCACATGCAAGCAGATTATGTCAACCTCTTCCTTGCTTATGCACAAGTTCAAATGCACATGTAGTAGTGTGATTTATGTTGGTCTTATTAGGAAACAGCTTTCCGAATGCATCTGCCATACAACTGGCAATCGTCACTAAAGAAACTCGTTCATTCAGTAACCACACACACACCGTCCTATCAATACCAAATGTTTGTTTCAATGAATTCTACGCTCTACCCTTGGGGGGCCCTGTGGTCTCAGGTTTTGGTGACCACTGAAGCGATTTGCATCCGATCATTGAAGTCTGAGCTGCTCCATACACGCAGATAGGTTGAAAGGTTCTCTTATGATGCACGAACAAAATGCTGACCGAAAGTAGCCGTGGTGACTGTTCCGGTGTGTGTGTGTGTTAGTCATACGAGGGCCAAGCAAAAGGTTTCCGGACACTCAGAAAGGTTTATTTGTTAGACAAAAATAAGCACTACATTTTTTTCTCA
The DNA here is from genome assembly GCA_900618425.1 of Echinostoma caproni. Classification (NCBI taxonomy): domain Eukaryota; kingdom Metazoa; phylum Platyhelminthes; class Trematoda; order Plagiorchiida; family Echinostomatidae; genus Echinostoma; species Echinostoma caproni. The sequence goes on from UZAN01045648.1 coordinate 20,674, forward strand.
AAATATTCTTCGTCAATGTTCATGTGCAGTCTCAAACCATTTAGTGAACACAGTTCGACCATACCGAAGCGAGTTATCCTTCGATCATTTCAATAAGTGGCTTCCACTGCAGCTGTTGGTGACTCGTACCGGATTCCACGCATCATTTGCTCGATATTTGGGAGCACAATGCTTCTTGGAGGTGCGTAATTACCATAGATAGATCGCAAACGAGCATCATTTTGCTGTTGTTGCTGCTGCTTTAAACCACATTTTTAATTGTTGAAGCTCATCGCTTTCCAGTGAAATCGACTGAGTTCCATCTTACAGTCCGAATAAAGCGACTCTCGGATGAAACGTGAACTGTGCTCGGTTGTGTAGAAATCTGGTTCTGTTTGAGTTGCACTCCCTGAACAATATTCACAATACAGTTACAGTTCACGTTTTCGTTGCGCGGTCATCTGCACCTCGTACTCATCGTGTACACTGCGTATCCGGAAGCGTTCTGCTCAGTCCCCGTACATGTCGTCCCCATTCGTCTGTTACAGCCTTCAAACGGTGATCCGAATGGACCTTAATCCACTCATTCACGTGGATGATGCCAGGACAAATGGGACTAACATATTTTGAATCTGGAATAACTGAAGGGTTGCTAGCCTACGCCCTCTCTATGAGACAAGGTCTTCCAGCAATGAATCGGGCTTTTAGTATTTTGGTCCATACCAGCCGTNCCAGCCGTAATTATCAAGTTTATATCGGAACCTCTTTTGGTTTGATGAAGTGCCGAATTGATCACCATTAATGGTCGGTAGGTTTATGACAAATCTATCGTATTCGACCACTGTTTTTTTCTGTCTACAACACAGTCAGTCGCCCACCGGACGACATTTGATGGATATTATCTTATCACGAGTCACGTCACCAGTGGAATGAGAAGAAGTATGGGGTCCCGTTCTTCGTCAATTTCTGCCGATTTTGATTGATGGTTACCGATAAATAGTCTACATTACACGATGCCCTACTCAGAAAATCAAGGACAACATGGACAAATTTTGCTCGATACCAGAAATCTTACAAATAATTGCTTCCCAACAAATGCAAAGCACTTATCTATGCAAACAGACAGTCAGTCATTTATGTTTGTTTGTGTTATTTTATGGTAAGCTGTAATGTGAAAACACTGCTCGCCGTTTATGATTGAATCACAACGGATACAGTGATTTATCTATTTGTCGGAATAGTCTCACAGAGCAAATATCAAATAAAGTATCAGTGTGGCGAACAAATTGGTTCTCAGTGATCCGTATTCATGTCAACAAATCACTACAAACATGTGTATCACCGCTTGGTTTTCACAACTGTTTTTACACTGAAGCTGGAATAAATCACACTTTTGACGTGGACGAGGCTTTCCACGCCGCCCCTCCCACCTATATAAAGTTCGGGGTTGATTATCGAGACAGGTTCGCAATCGGATCGTGACCACAACAGAAACGGTGCACACTCGTCTGCACAATCTCCTCATATATGTGTGCCCCAAAAACATTTTATGCACGAGTGAAATATCCCACGTCCCAAGTAATCTTGGTGATCGGATGAGTGGACAAACAACTATGTGATCTGTATTTAACTCTCAGGTACCTGTGAGTAGTGTTGCGGTATACCTCATATGGATTTATTTATTAGAACTGACCATCATTCAGATTTCACCACTTCACGCCCATTCCTCAGCTCTTCCAGTCAACCATACACTCGAGGAAACACTAGACTTGAGTTTTTCTCTTATTAGATAGAGCTCGTCAGTAGATATATCCATCTTGCCATCTGGGATATGAACTCCGAACCCAGTGCATGGAAGACGAACAGTAGGAACAGTAGTAAAGCTCACACTTTGCATGCGATGGGTCCGGAGTTCAAATCCCGGACGGGACGGTTGATATGCACTATTGATGAGCTCTATTAAGAGCGAAACTTAAGTCTAGTACTTAGCTGAGTGTATAGTTGACTAAAAGTCCTGAGAAATATGAGTAAAGTGGTACAGTTTGAATGATGGTCAGTTCTAATCAATCAATCAACTATGTGATCGTGGTGGATCTGATGTCCGCTGTCATGATGGTATTGTTTCTACTAATCTGTGATGTAATTTTATTTTTTCTGAAAATAATTGCTTTTCCCTTATAGGGACAACTTGTTCGCCTGATAAAGTATGGACACATTGGTTTCATAATTCCGAAGCGAATTTCCTCGTGGGTAGTTGACATCTGTCAATAGTACTGTCACACAAACTATGACGGTGCCAGACTAGTTTCCGGAGGCCACATTAATTGGTTCTCGGTTTATTCTCAAATAAGCGTGTTTCATACATACACTTTTCCTGATCTGTATCAATTCGAATAAACGAAATAGGCGAATTTCTAATTTGTTTATTAAGGCACTGATTGCTGACTATGCATCTCAGGGATAAGAGTCTTTACTTGCAATTCGAAGGTTAATAGTTCGAATCCGGGCAAGACAGAAACAAGTACACACTGTAGACGAGTTTTAGCAAGGAGAGAAAATATATCTGCGTCACAAATGATAGTAACAACTGTAGAGACCGATCAACGAATGAATCGTGGAATTGAAGACACCGATTTGTTCGGTGTCGTACGGCTTTTACGCGCAACAGGTGAACAGCTGCCCCCTTTCGTTTGTCTTTCAGTAAACATGATTGTGTGATAAACAGCAGAAGGGTTATACCCCATAATCAAGAGTATCTACCGGCAACGGTTAACACTGGGACTTGTGGCATACTCGATCCAGCTAAAGTCCCAGTGGCGTAGAAAGTAGTGAAGCTGTTTACCATCATAATTGGTTGGTGTTGGCTGGTTTCGAACCCAGTATCCTCGAGTCGAAAGCCTGAATGCCTAAATGGGAATGAGTTAGGACATTAGGTCAATCAATTCTGTGTTTAAAGACGTATAAACTTCACCCTTGGTCTACCCCGGGTTGTAACCAGTTATGTACAAATAAGCACACACACATATACTCAAACGCTCTAAAACAGAACGGGATTTCTTTATTCATTTCATTTGTCTATCATGCTCCATGTTAGACGTACACGAGGGAATCCTTCTCGCAGTCAGGGTGGTGATGGTGCAGTGGTTTAATCGCTGTCACCGGCGTGCTTTGGACCCCATGGTCCGAGGTTCGAGCCCCACCACCGCCACCGGACTTTGGCGGTAGGCAGCTCTGCTGTCGTCCGGTTCAATGCCACGCCTAACCTATCGGGGCCTTATGTGCTTCGTCACTCCAAGTTCCGGGGCTTAGGTTGCCGATTTCAACTACTTAACAGTAGGTCTTCGTGACTATGGGGTTTACCCCGTCTGCTGTTCATCACACCTAGGCGTGTAATAAAATGTGTTTGTCTTCTGATTTACCTGTTCCAATTCAAACTGGATTCGAAATTCTGTTCCATTTGGTCTTAAATTGTCGGTCAGTAGGATGTAAAAAATTGGATCAAGAGCATTGAATAATTCATTGTGAAAACGTCAGATGAAGAGTTCCCAGAGAAATTCCTAAATCGATAATCCGGCGAAAATTTTGATTTCGATACAATGGAACAATGATTGAGCCACACTGATGAGTGTGGGAAAAACAGAAAACACATTTACTTGTCATCGCCGGGCTGATATGAATCGATGTACCTTTTTTCTAGTTTGTCTTATTCAACATCGCCCGATGAAACTCTGGCCCAAATGACTGGGGCTGCGTCGCTCACAGACTTGTCCTTGTCATCAACAGATTTATCCATAATACACTGAAGGAAATGCCACCGATAACATGGATAGACCTTTAAATTAGATATTTGAAATGTTCTAGCGGTTAAAAAACAAATTTTTTATCATCCGCAAAATAGAATGTGAAATGTGTCTTAGGCAGATAGTTTTCATTCAGCCGCATTTCAATGCATCGGTAACTACAAAAACTTCGAGAATGCCTATTTTGAAGAAATCACGGTCATCTTCAGGCTGTGGAATACTAGGATCTTGTCCGTCAAAATTGTGACAAATCTAATTTTCCGTAGGTCGGAGGGAAATGGGCGATACACTCAACTGCGCTTTTGTGCCCACGTTTTGGATATCCTGGATAATCTGATTTCTTTGCGTTCTCGCTCTCCAAGATCCAGTAAGTAGAACATGACAATGTTTCATCGCGGCTTGATCAGAATCACCGATGACATTCAGTTCCGGAAACAGAGCCTCAGAGATAGCATGTGCTTGTTTCTGTTTTTGTTTTTCACTAATTACTCGATTTTTCTGCCGTATTCGTTCTATGGAAGGTGCACATGCAAACGGAATCTACTCGTGTGTGAAACATAGTTCTGGATGATTTGTAAACCGATATACTGATAGGAAAATTTTAATTTATTCTGACTAGTTTTATTCAAATTTGTTCTTTTCTATTTTGATAAAAATCTGTACAATAGTTCACTTCCGGTCTATCATTTGTTTGCTTTTTTTTTGGGGGGGGGGGNGGGCGGGCGTATTTTCATCTATTTGGTTCTGGTTGGTTATCGGTTGATTGAGAACTGTTTGCGTGGCTTGATTGCCCTGTTTTCGGACGCGTTCATTCTTATGACACGAACGGATCAGAGCAGATCAGGCCTATTTTAGACTGGTCAATTAATTGTAGATTGGATCTTCCGATTCCACTTTCTATCAACCAGGAATTCTGGAAAAAAAAAATTAATATTTGATCCTTTTTTTTCGAATGTTTTTCGCATACAAGATCACATTCAACTTCCATTTATCTACGTGGATGTCACGGGCTCTACTTGTTTCTCGCATTCCATACCGAATAAAGATTGTGAATTAGCTTGCATTTGTTTCAGAAATTCTCTCTCCCCCCCCCATCCCGTCCCGTCCCTCCCCTCAACCGCAACCCCGAACAAGCGCCGCGCTCTGTGAGACGCGTCTGAGCGTACAAACACCTCATTCTCGGTGGAATGTACTCAGTGGTTCTGTGACACTTCACGCATAGGATATGATACGCCAGGACGTGGTCTAATCCTCCTCCAATTGACCGTCTCGCAAATCCGCTCTAATCCGTCAATTGACTTAGTCTACGGTGTTCAAACACACAATTCTTTATTTGTAGTTGTATCCAAAAAGTATTTGCCAACGGCTCTTCCGACACACTTTTTTCATCGCTTTGTTCCATACAATACGTTTCTGACCGAACCGGCTGAACTGGTTCACAGTATACGACACGCACACACACAAAAAAAAGAAATGTAGCACAATTCCAACGGATTAGACGGAATTTGCCGAACAAAGTGTGTGCATTTTAACTTGTGTTGTTGTTTTTATAGTCGAACAAAGGGGATACGTCGTGCACGCCATAAATGCCGCGTATTTGGACTGGCACCGTGTTTCACTTGGGTGCATACTTAGGTGGCAATGTCAGGCTGAGGTAGACTTCCCTTATGATCGCAAAGATGTGGTACTTGATTTTATGAAACCATACACTCAGATTGCCATTATAGTAAAGACGCAGGTGTAGCCATTTAGAATTGACTGTAAGTTATGTGCATGTCTCTCACTGAACCCTCTTTGGTTCATGGTTGGTTTTTGCATTTTCCTTGTGTGGCGGGTGGCTAGGAGACCCCGTCAACGGAAAACCCACTGCCAAGGATGTGTCCTACCTGTGCAGTGAGAAAGTCAGTCAGTGGCCTTTTTGAGACGACGCTAGTTGCATAAGAACTCGGCCTGCATTACCCGGAGTCAGCCTCCTGCCAGTGTGTTTCTAGTGGGCTCGGTCCTGCATACTGCATCACTTGTAGACCGGAGTGACACTTCCATGTGTATAATCGGTCTCAACGGAAGTTTATTGGAGCCCTAGAGCAGTACGTAACACGAGCTTGCATTGCAAACGTACATTTGATTACAGCATTCGTGTTTTCGCATCTAGATTTTCGTATCATGGATTTAAATCGATCGTTTGTCAAACGGTACCGTTCATCAAGGTGTCTATTACTGAGCCACACGATTCCACGGTTTTCCGACTATGGTTTATTCGACCAAATGAATTGATGGTTGGGCGTGGTTGGGAAGTCTGAAGCGTGACCAGTGAAACATGCGCGACTACGATAACCAACAGCTACGTTGATTTGAGTAGAAAAAAATAATAAATGCAGTTTTTCCAGTGAAATCATAAAATTTAGACTTGTTGCGTTCCAGAGAATACAAAAAAATAATTTCGACTGTTTGTTGCTTCGCATGAAAAACTGAGTGACAGCTGTTAAAGATAAGTTGCTTTTTTAAAACTAAGTAGTTCCGATAATATCGCTGCATTTTTGGGGGATTTGTTTATAACGTCTAACCAAAAGACATGGTGATTGAATTAAAGCAAACTCTATGCAATTGGTCGAATTGCTTTGATTTCATATTACTCAAAAATGAAACAACTTTCTACTGTCTCGCAATGCAATAGAGTAAAAAGTTCCACTGAGTTCAAAGGGTGATTTGGCTCTCAAACCCATTGATAACCGACCGACTGGGAACAGTTTCCGAATAAACAACTAATTTTACGGCACAGTGGCCTTAATCTTTTTGTTTTTAAAATTGTCTCTCGACCCGTTTGTTGATCAGTTTGAACTGAAACCCGATTCACAACTTAATTAACTCAATCATTATTGATGTGGTTCGAGTTTTGATTAGCCTAGTAAGTTGTTGAAACGGATCCAAACATGTGTATATTTTATCCTTTTGTGATGGAAACCCCGGGATCCACGTAATTATCGGTGGTTCGAGACACTGAGCATGGCAAACAGTGGCGCTTGTGCATCTACTCTCTATCCTTGCAATCTCAGTCTCTACGAGTCCTCCTCCATCTTCGCTTTGACTCTGCCCGCCAACATTCCATTGATTCTTCTGCTCTCTGACTCAACTGAGCAGTCATGAGACATCAACCAAAATCGACACACTAAAGTGCATGATTGATGGTTGTAAAAACTGGACGGAATCGAGCATTTGCTATGCAATCTTAACTGATTTTGGCAATCTTTAGTCTTTCATTCCTTCAGTTTGTTTGCTGTGGTTTGGAATATACAATATACAATATAAGCCAACTTTTCGTCCTGGCTTTTACATCCTTGTTGCTTAGTACAAGGCTATTGAACACATTAATTGTTCTCACATAGTGACCTCGTTTCAGTTCAAACATTGTCTCATTTGCATTTGTGATTCTGTGTTTCTAAAAGGGACTCAATGTTTCTGTTGCGAGATTGGTTGATTGGATAACTTTATTGGCTTTAAATTGGTGATTGTAGTGAATTCGTGATGTGAAGTTCAAGGGGCTATTGTATAGTGAATAAAACAGCATTATTTACCACAAGTTAGACCTTGGTATCCAAATTAAAAGCTTTTAGGTACTTTTAAATTTGTGTACATATGGGCATTTGTAAGCTTCACTGGTAAGAAGACATTTTGCGTATGTTCGACGGTCGCTTACCACACCGCGCCTTATTTGCAGTTGCTGACACTTAAGGCCGGAGAAAATCACCTGGAGATGAGGTTTGAAGAAATGCTTTAAGCAGTTAGGTAGAGAAGTTGTGCTTCTCGTCTTCCAGGATGGATTGCAAGGTCCGCGTTATCGGTCGGTTGGAGACTCTTGAAGGACATGGCGTTCTTATTGTCACTTCTTATCAGACAAGTATACTTGAATAAGAGTGTATGTAGAGCTGGACTGTGTGCTTTGTGTGTTGGCCCCAGAGAGTTTCGTTTGCTTCCATATCCCAAAGAATAGGCCCCAATTATTACCACTTCACACAAGCTCACTTACCTAAAGAGCATTGCGAGTTTAGCAGCGAAGAGTGATGGTCGATTTGCTGTATTTCACTGTAGGATTATGGTTTTCATGTGTGTTAGTATGCACGATATGCGCCTAGTAACGTATGTATGTATGTATTTATGTATGTGTATGTATGTATGTATGTATGTACATATTTATGTATTTATGTATGTATGTATGTACGTATGCACATAATTGTGTGTATATACTTATGTTCATATGAGCATGTAATTTTTACGTGTATTATGAGCAGCCTTATAGCTTTTGTTTTCATGAACAGACTGTACACAAAATTCCATCATCTGTGGCACCACTGTCCCACATACAGTAAGTATTTCAATAGAGGGACATCATGATAAACCTAATCAGGATAGTACGATAGTGGGATTCGATCAAGCAAACAACGAAACCAAAGTCTGTGCATCTGTGAGATTCGTGATAGATGGCAATTTCCCCAAAGTGTGTATGTAATAATGACCAGACAATACACGTGATCTGTACTAGTACAATTGAAAGTCTGGTTTTTTGTTCCAGATGGATAGATGGATGGAACATCTAGTTGAATGTAAATAGCAGACGGTATTGTTTGCTAAGCATCACGTTTGTTGTTTCAGATTTTCTTTTTTTGTCCATCAATTCGCCGATATTTTGATCACAAAAACTAGCTTTGCATGAAAATGTGTTCCACAGATTTGTGTGCAGGGGGTTCACGAGTGCTATTCAATGTCAGGTGGAAAAAATCACGGTTCTGAACTTGTGCGAGTTTTGAAAAAAGAAATGAACTTTTCATTTGGCGCCTGTTTATTTATAGTACAGTTTCAAACAAAGCGAATAGTTTCCTCTTTTTCTTCAATAGTCCAAACACAAATGACTATGTTGAATAACTAGAAAAAAAACAGCTAGTTATCTCATTCTAACAGTTGTAGACAGCCAGGTGAATTTCCGGTGAAATGAACCAGTGAAGCGCTCGCCTAGTTGCCTAGATGCATACAGGCATGTATTGGGGATATCCGACACGTCAAAATCAATAGGCTTTGCGTCAGACATGCGAAAGTGTACGGGCAGTGAGCGAGCGAGCGGGAGAGAGAGTTTGTGCCAATAAATTGCCTCTCTCCGCCGAATACTTCACTACCAGTTTTAGGTAGCATGACAGACGGGTTTTGGATGGTAAAAGCCAGAACCGNCAGAACCGGGGGATTTGCCCCAGATGCACCAACACCATCGGTTGATTGACTGGTAGCATTCAACACATTTCAACCCACGTTACTCGGTCGTAAAAAGTCAAAAATTGCTTAGTTTTTACTGAGACGGTAAAAGTAAAATATTGTTACTTTCTTTCATTGCGAACAACAAGAATATGAACCTGGATGATGGTAAAATGGATTTTCCGCAGCCTCTGTCTACGGTTTATCCGCCAGTGTGAACGGCACTCGGGGACGAAGGTCAAAACGTCGCGATGGTACTGTTTTTAACCTGTGAGTTTGTACCAGTTTCTCTTTCTGAAGTTTGTTCAACAATAGGAGAAGAAAGATGGGAAAATAGCACAAAAACACGCAATTCTTTTATTCGATTTTGTCTGAAAAAATATGAAAAATAAAATAAAAACAATCAAACAGAGCTCAAAAGATTCCAATGTTTTACTTTCCGTGTTCCGGAAGTAACTCGTGGCAACAAAAGAATCCTAAATCTCAGATATTTTAGCTTTATACTCTAACACGTTCCATGTTCACTAGTCGTGTGGAACTTCTGTCTTTTTGTTCAATCATCCACTAGTTTTCTGCACCTAATGGGTAACGTATTTTTTCAAATCGTGCAATATTCCCGTAGACAATGTGGAAAACGATGCTGCCGATGAAATTTCTTTTCGATATTTATCGCATCAGCTGGTCCCATATATAATGCCAATCGTAGTGCAAATATTTGATTGGCCGATTACAGCTCAGTTGATAATAATGACAGAGGTGAACAAACAGAGTAAGTGAACATGATAAGGCTAGTGATAGTTAATATTCGACAGATGGGCAGATTGAAATGAAGGTTGTGAGCTGAGACGATAGAGAGAGAGAGAGACAGAGTGGGATAAAGTTGTAACACTTGGCAACCGCGCCAGTAATATTTCATCGTCAGTGCTTGTATCTCACTGAAACGTTTTAGTTCGTGACGTTTTGTTTGCTTTGCCTTGCAGATTTATCTTCAACCCCGATCCATGGAAGACCACCTGTCTGCCTCGTGTTTCCTCGCCTTCCCCGTGTCCCGCATCCCAGCCACTGTTCCCTCCCATTGTTTATCGCCCGTAAAGCCTCGTATCGTATCCAGTTGCGAGAATACCAACCAAGGGACATCGTGTCGTGCATCTCTGTTCACGCGGCTGCGCTGCAATAGCCCGGAGAACGTACACATTACAAAGTTACATAAGATACACTAGAAACTCTAAGTCATGCATGGCAAGTGGGGTAATTGGGAAGATTGTGGTTGACGATAGTGAATGAGGGCAAGTGGATTGGAGAGGAGGGTTGATGTTCTGTATTAGGCACAATTATTCCGCTGTCCAGGTTGGGGCAACAACAGTGTCCGAATCAGCTTTTTTCCTTGCATAAATCTAGATTAAATATGTGAATTACCATCACTTCGACCGTGGTTGAAAGACGTCTTCTTATTCTTTTAGTATATCTTCCCTCTGTCAACGTGATAAACTGAACCGAAATCGGTCAATAAGAAAATACCTGTACTACGATAGCCTGATATGCGTAACCAATTGATACGATATGTCGGAAAGCAATTTCTTCACGAACACCGTTTTCAACAATTTTTTCTACCAGTAAAACACGTGAACTATTTCAGTGAAATAGTATTTTTTTGTTTTTTATTAAACAAAATCATTCAATTCTATGTCAAAACAAAAAATAACTGTTTATTTTTTAAATTTCTCAATATCGATTTTGATCATTTCGTTCGATTAGCTTTCAGTGGTACAGTCCACTGTGTTTTTGTTTTATTTGATTGTATTATCCGGATCAGAAAGAAAATTTTCATAAAAATGAGAAAACAAATTTGGATTGCAAACTATTATAGTCAAATTTTCGTACCCAAGATACATGCAATTTTTTCACGGTGGGGTAAAATTTCAAACCAAATGAAAAATTTGCTGTTGAACAATGTCCACAGTAGGTCATGTCACCGTAGTCTTTGTCCAGTGATATTTTTCATGTATTGTCATGTAATTTGTGAAGATTGCATTGAAAGGCTCACTTATACATAGATATATGCCTGTACA
>UZAN01045649.1:12489-24957 GCA_900618425.1 Echinostoma caproni
TATGTCACTTTAAGCCTCCCTGTTTGAAACCTTGCGGTCAACCTAATAAATGGGTAAAGACACTGGGTGATATGATTAAGTGCTGTAAACAATGACGCCTGTGCATCCGCTCATTTCTACGCGGATCCAGTTTATTTGTTTTCTGTCTTTTTTCTTTGGTTGTGCCCTCAGCTTCCAGTTATTCCTTCCTATTGGTCAACTAAATGGGTAGCCAAAAGGCAGGAAAAAATTGGCGCACCGCAGTGCGAGCTCATTGGTAGTTTACACAGTAGTTGCCAATGCGATGGACTACAGTGTCGCTAACTCTGGGATTTTATTATGATCCAGTAATCATATAGGTTAAACTAGCAGTTGAGCGTATCCGAATAAGACAAGAAGGTTCTTCTTAAATCCGAGGCCATAATGCTGGACGCACGGCAGTCATTTAATCGGAATTGACACATACACCTGCCATNCGTTCCCACAGCATTCGGTAATTATTTGGCACGGCTAGTTTCATTTAGTGTATTCTGACAACTGTTATTTGAATTTCAATTCATTGAGTCGTAACAGTTAGATAAACTTACTATCTCTTCATAGTAACAGTGAATCCTAGAAATAGCTGCTCGAAGTTTACTTCTCATCTTCCGATAGGCCGGTAATAAGCGGACTAGTTGTTTTAATGGTAACCATTAAGCATGTCCTGTTTTGCTGCATTGGTTGTTTTCACAGTCGTCAACAACACGCAGAATGGGTTCGCTCCTGGATGACCTGTCTACAAGGTGTGCAAACCGTGGTCGACGAGCATTTTCCTCACGGTCTTTCATGGGTCCCCAACGGACCGGAACCACCCGTGCCTAGAAAATCCAATCCCCCTTATCTGAAATACGATCGGATCGACCGAATGAGTTCGGAGAAACCCATATCCCCAAAGGTAGGCATGTCCTCATCACAGTTGTTTTAGTCTATTCACTACGTGATTTCACCTTTATTTTTGTTTGTTTGCGGCTTTAATTTCTTGGTCTGCTCGGGTTGACTCATTTACTATAATTCAATCTTCGATCAGTAATATAGTGAATGTTGGTCTGATTCATGCCTATTCTATACGATTGCAATCTATAGTGCTACACCAAAACTATTTATGAAAAGTAGTATATGAATGACTGCAAAATGTTTTCCAAAAGCACACGGCCGGTTTCGCGGTCCTTACTGCTCGTCAGGCATGCCTATCCGTTAATCTCTTGTTTGGCCATTCTTGTACTTAAGCTCCCAATGTGAATCAGGCAATGTAAATCTCATTATAAAAACACTTAAAATCGGCCCTGGCGTCGAGATGGCTGAGGCTAGACGCATCTACACAGAATCATCGCCATAATTCTTCGAGGCTTGTTCGTCTCGAATCAACTCCCCGAGCTGAAAATGTGTTTTGCGTTGCCCAAAACTATTTATTTTCGAAAAAATTGCTTTGCTCCCCGTTGAGTACGGTTTGGACGAGCCTTCGTGTAACATCACGCATCAACCTTGATATGGTGGTAATGTCTATCGGTTGATTTAGGTTCGTTAATGGACGATTGTTGCTATTCGCCGGGTTTTTTAAATTTTGGTCGTACTTAAATACTGTTATTGTGAATTCCACGTCACTTCTTTCCTGAGAGAGCTTATTCTATTACCCTTTGTGCTGGCCTTATTTCCCCTTGCCAGAGGTACAAGCAAAGACATTGGATGCTACTTAATTCCGTGTTCCGACATCGTTTTCATTTATTTGTCCCGTTGAATTCGAGGCTTTTGTAATCGCTCCCGTCTTTTTGATCGAATTGTGACAAACGTCTGTACACCTAATGACACTGGTTTATCTCTTGTGGATGGCATCCCTGTTTTGTTCCGAGTCTCCGATCCAAACTTAAACGATCTTTACAAGTCCGGTTTGTGACTGTGGAACAGATAATGGTAATAACAATGTTGGCCGCATGTCTAGTCAGTCGGACGAATTGATGCTTAACCGATTGCAGCAGTGCTCTCATGGCTTTTCCCTCGTAGCCCCATTATCGTTGGAGGTATAGTGGTTCGAATTATCAGTCGTAGCGACTTTCTATCCGATGAGTTATGTTCGAAGAAGCGTAGGAGTCGACCCTCTTCAACTGCACTAAATTCTCTGTGTTCCTCATCCGACCTCCTACCGCCGCGTCGTAGTTTGTCGAGTTATTCTCATTAATTTGTCGTCGGACGCAATTATTTACACCACCGAGGCATTTTTGATTAGCGAGTGGAATAATACCATCGGTGGTATTATTAAAAACCTCCTATAGAGTATACTGTGAATGTGTGTGGAAGTTTTGATTAGGAATGGCCAATGCACCCAGTATCAAACTATAACTTCAGTGGTTGAGGTCACGAAGGGTGTCGCAGTAAGAAAATTTCCTTCGATGTATTTCTGTTAAAATAAAAGACAAATTGATGAAATTTCGTATTTCGGTTTTTTATTCAGTTGCCGTCTAGATTCTCAACATGGCGGTGATCGTGCCTACGTGACCGGGGGTAATCCGAAAATCTGATGTATTTGTGTGTACGTGGGGAGGAGGGGGTTTACAATACTTTTGTTGCGGGATTTATAAAACTGGAGTTAGGGAACACCGAGTTGGTTCGCCATTCGATCGATTGTTTGATAGAAAGGTAGATATGGCAGAGACAGATATGATATCGTCGTGTAATAATCAATTACCCAGATCAATGATTCCGATCGGGAGTGATGTCATCGATCTGTGGCGAGGTGAGTTCAAGGGCATACTCGCTAATTGAACGATCATAGTTCAGTCCCTACTGACCACTTCGGTCGTCCCTAATGTTCGGTATCTGATTGCTTTTAGTTCACTACGTAACAAGTTGCATATAACAGTTCGCAAATATAATCATCTGCGGTTCATTTGCATTTTAATCCGGCGAAACAGGGTCAAATAGCAAAGCATGATTACAACTCACTCACCTCTCGCTGATCGTGAACAGCAAGCATCTCAATCCCCTAAAATGCCAACCAGCCGCTTTGACTATAAAAAAACACGGAGCGTTTTCTTCAAACGGGATCATTTTAGAGGAGAACATATTGTTTCAGGTAGAGGCGACTAACCACGGACGAGTGCGAGAATAATGTAAAAATACTTGTTTCAGTTTGAACAACCATTAACCATGCACTTTCGTGCGCCGGTTTTGGTTGCTGTCTTTTGGCTGCCCATTAGGATGAAGAATAGGAGAAGAAAAGAAACTTGAAAGTGGAGTCGAAAAGAAAATGGAGAAGTTCAGTCGTCTAAGGTTGGAAAGAAATTGAGGAGATGCACGAACGCCACTGTTTACGACACCCAGTCATATCGCTCAGTGTCTCTGACCATCGGTTACGATCATCCCGAGGTCCTCAGCCAGGGAGCCTAACAGGACCTATGTGACCCAGTTTCATGGTAAGGGTTTTCATACCCTCGTGCCAGGTCTTAACTTGACCGCTCTTTGCTTTTTTCCATTCGGTATCTGCTTCGGCGAACATCGCTCGCTCGTGGTAACCTACATGGTGACATGCGTAACACATGTCCCAGCCAACGTAATCTATGAAGGTCGACCACTTGCTCCAGTGGGTGACCGCAATTACCCAAAACTCTGCGCCTAACCTCAGCATTGCTCACCCGGCTACCCCACCAGATTCGTTCAGTGCTGCGTAGACAACGCTGTTCAAATACCGACAGTCTGTCTTAATCCTGTTTCTTTATTGGTATAGCAGAACTGGCCGAACTGTCGCGGCATACACTCGACCCTTCACAGGTAGCCGGATGTCGCGACGGCGCCACAGATGTCTCAAGTTGGTAATAGCCAACCGAGCCTTCTGTATGCGAGCTGACACTTTATCCGTGATGCGTCCACCGGGTGAGATGTAGCTGCGCAAATAACAAAACTTATCCACCTGCTCTATTACTTCCCCAGTTAGAGTGTGACTGGGTGCTGGACCAACCCAGTCTTGAAGTAACCTTTTGCACTTTGAAGGTGCAAAACACATACCGAACGTGGTTACACAAGCACTCAAACTATCAAGAAAGGCTTGTAACTTACTTGGATCTTCACTCAGTAGCACAGTGTTGTCTGCATATTCTATAGACCTGGTAGTAAATCGATGTCACTGTTCTCGCACGAGGATAGGGCTGTTTCCATAATCAGATCTTTATCAAAGTTAAATAGAGATGGAGAGAGAGGGCAACCCTGACGAACACCACTTTGCGTGGTGAACTCGGGAGAAAAAATGCCGTAAGCCCGGACTCGACTTCGGCCATTAGTATAAAGCGATCGTAATATTGAAATTAACTTTTCGGGCACACCTCTCAGAAGAAGGCAGCGCCAGAGTTTAGAGCAATCGACTGAGTCGAAAACCGCTTTCAGATCTAGGAAGACAGAGATAGTGGGTCTACGAAAGCAGTGTTTTTGTTCTAGAATTTGACGAAGTGTGAAGATGTGGTCGATACAACCTCGACCAGGTCTGAAACCAGCCTGGAGAGAGAGGGCAACCCTGACGAACACCACTTTGCGTGGTGAACTCGGGAGAAAAAATGCCGTAAGCCCGGACTCGACTTCGGCCATTAGTATAAAGCGATCGTAATATTGAAATTAACTTTTCGGGCACACCTCTCAGAAGAAGGCAGCGCCAGAGTTTAGAGCAATCGACTGAGTCGAAAACCGCTTTCAGATCTAGGAAGACAGAGATAGTGGGTCTACGAAAGCAGTGTTTTTGTTCTAGAATTTGACGAAGTGTGAAGATGTGGTCGATACAACCTCGACCAGGTCTGAAACCAGCCTGGTTCCCACGAGTACACCGTTCACGTGCGGCAGACAATCGGCGGAGTATGATGCCAGCGAGAAGTTTAGAGACGATGTTGATTAAACTAATTCCTCTGTGGTTTTCACACGAGGATCTGTCATTTTTCTTGTAAATCGGTATGATGACGGATTTACACCATTCAGTTGGAACCTGTTCTCTCTCCCACCCTGAGCCCAGGAGTTTTGTCAACTCCAAGACTAACGCTGAGCCTCCATTCTTAAACGCTGATGGGAACAGCCCATCTGTTCCCGAGGCTTTATGCGTTTGTAGATACCTTATTTCCCGAGATACCTCCATTTCAGATGGAAGACTAGCATCACCTGGGAGTATTTGTCCAGTCGAAGCGGAGAGTGAAATATAAGATGTCGATGGGGGCCAGTTGAACTGAGCCTTGCAATGTTCGGCCCAACGGTTAAGACAGCGTTGCTGATCGTGAATCAGTGTGCCATCGGATTCCCTAATTACCTCATGCCTAGTTTTCTAGGACTCGTATTCCTAATTAGATGGAAAAGATTGCGACTATTACCAACACCCGCAGCCTTCTCCATCTTTTTACACTTTTCTACCCACCACTTCTCGCGGTCATTCATCAGACTCTTGATGAGCTGGCGTTTAAGGGATTTGCGCGCTGTCGTATGTGGCCTCCGGAGGGAGGGTTCTGCGGGCGTCCAGCAGGGTAACGGAGGTCAACGATATCCACCGTTTGTGTTTTGAGCTCGCGCCAGAAACCTTCGTTGTTTTTATTGATATTTGCATAGGTTCCTTGATTTGCTTCCAGTGTTCATTGAGTTATTCGGCTGGTGCTTGAACTGATAGACGATCAGTGAGTTCCGCTTTGAAGGCCGATTTGCAGCAATCGCTGACTCTGTATCGTGGGTATCCGTTGTCGGTGGTTGTTGATACCCTATCAGCTCAGTGAGGAACAAAAAGCAGTGCCCCGCTATGCTTGCCATATTTCGAAGGCGAACAGTTGTTTTCGAATGATTCATAATCGTGACTGTACAGATCATATAATGGTTTGTTGTGAGTGGGGACACATTTTCACGCTGGGTCAAAAGGTCATTTGGGATGGGGAGAAGGGAGGGGTGGTGTAAGCCCTATGTGTCTGTGTTCGGGTGAGACTGATTGTGATTGGAGTGGTGGTGGTGATGTTAATGATCAATTTGGGGCCAGGGTAAGTGGAGAACTTGAACCAATCCCTTTTGTGCACATAGTTCTGGTGCGAATATGCGAATACTTGTCGCCTCAGCGGTGGCTAGTGTGTGTAAGCGCACTGCTTTGGAGGGGTTGGGGGGCACACGATAAATTACGTTGAAAGCCGATTCCGGTCTAATTTGATGGACTGTATCTAATAGGTGACCAAGAATGGCACTTCCTATGCTTCCTGTTCCTCCTTATTTTAACCAACGTGGGCAGCGCTCCTTCATCCGTTGGGATAGTTGCCTCGCCGTGCGGCCAATGTACGTTGCATTACGAACGCACCGGAAAGAGTAGATAAATATAGAAGTGGCTAGCGTAGGCAGTCTATCTTTTTGGCTAGTTCTGATGATGGGCGAGCCTGTGAACACACACGATAAACGAGCTGCGTTGTAGGTCCGTTTCCCTGTACGCGTCAGACGTTTGTTCAAGAGGTCTGATATAGCATCTCCTTGAAAAGGTAGACGAATGAATAGCTTTTTCTTTTGGGCCTCATGAACTTGTTCGGATTGAAGCCTTTCCTGAAAGTTTCTCTCAATGAACCGTTCAGGATAACCGTTTTCTCCGAGGACGTCCTTAATTTTTGTTAGTTTCTCATCTATCACATTGTCAGAGCAAATCTTTCGCGCTCATGATGTGAGACTCTGAATTAAATTTCTCTTTTATCTGAGTGGGATGAAGCTGTAAAAGTGGGTGTATTGTCCCGCCCAAGTTGGTTTTCTATGTATTCGACGTTCTAGAGAACCATCGTCTCTTCAGAGGAGTGCCACGTCTAGGAAGGCCAAATTATCATTTTCTTCAGTTTCCAACGTGAACTGAATTGATTCATGAGCTTCGTTGAATCCCTTGAGAAAGCTTGTCGTGTTCCTACCTTTAGGTGCGAGACAGAATATGTCGTCCACGTAGCGGCAGTATAGACTCATTTGCTCTATTTCTGGCTTCAACGCTGTACTTTCTAATTTGGCCATAAATGTGACTTGTATTCTGATGTTACAATGGGATTATTTCGGAACTTGCCATATTTGATGGTAAATGCAGTTTTGAAGGTCACCCGTGGTGATGAGACCTGGGTGTTCACTTTCGACCCTGGTACTAAGGAACTATCGGCTCACTGGATGTCGTTTGGTGTGGCGCCGCCTCAGAAACTCCGACGCGAGCGCATGTCGCAAAGCAGATAGTGAGTGTATTCTTAGAAAATACTGGTCCTGTGGTTACTTTACCGATCGTACAACAAAGCACATTCACCGAAGGTGGTACGCCACCGACTGTCTGCCGTAAGTGCTAGAGGCTGTTGCTAGGATCTTCGTCGAAACTCTCGAGCACGAGGGACCTTGTTGCACCATGATAACGCGCCTGCACAGAGGTCCCTTGTGGTCGATGATTTTCTTGCTAGATAGTGAATCCAGAATGTTAGTTACCCACCCTGCAGTCCTCGTGTTTTTTGTTCCCAAGTGTCAAACGCATGACGCGTGAAATCCGATACGAGTCACCAATAGCTGCATTGGAGGCCTTTATTGAACTGGTCAAAGGGTTACCTGCTTCGTCCTGGTCGAGCTGTTTAACTGAACGGTTTGAGCACGTGGAACTGTGCATGAACGCTAGTGGAGAAAATGTGATGCTTATTTTTGTGTTACAAAATAAAACTTTGTGTATCCGAAAAATTTTTTGCTGAGCCCTCGTAACACCCTCGTTGCAACCTTGGTCTACCGGAATTCGCTATTTTAACTCTGCATGGATTTGAGCATTCTACTCGTCCCGCTACCGCTGCGTCCAAATGGGCGACCAGGCGAAAGCGGTAGAGAAACCAAAGCCGGCGCTCAAAAGTGCATGGTTGGTAATTTTAAAATTTGAAATGAACCCAGTTTTAGTTCATTTTGTGTTCGATAATTTTCAGTGTTGGCACAACACTGGTTTAAGGCTGATAGTTAAAGGTAGTAGTTTGTATGTAGAGTATTGACTGGAATTCCTCTGGATTAACGCAGACCACTTGGCGGTTGTCGTCACTTAGTGAATGTAGACAATAGAGAAATTAATCTCTGACGAGTTTGGGAATACATCAGAGAAGAACTCGCTATCTCATCGAATCCAGCTTAGTAGGCTCCGTTGGTTAGGACACGTTTTGCGTATGTCCGACGGTCGCCTACCGCAGCGCGCCTTGTTTGCAGTGGCTGTTACAGGTTGGAGAAAGCCACGTGGAGGGCAGCAGATGACGTGGAGACGAGGCATAAAGAAATGCACAGAGCGATTAGGTAGAGTAGAGGTGTCTTTCGTCTTCCGGGTTGGGGTCCAAAGGACTCTGAAGCCACATGGTTGGACACCCTAAAGGTCATGGCTGCGAACCGACAGCAATGGCGATCATGCCATCACTTCTTGTCAGTCTAGAATGCTTGAATTAGTATGTACGCACAGTTTGGCTATGTACTCTGTGTGTTGACCATAGAGATTCGCTTTCTTTTCCCGTCCCTAAAAATAGGCCCAATCCCTGTCCTCCTTACACATTCTCACTTATCTTGTATGCATTATGAGTTTAGCAGCGATCAATGAAGTTCGCTTCACTGTATTACGCGATACAATGATGATGATGTTATCGTTCTGGTACTTGAAGTATCATGCCAAGCAGTGGAAAATTATTGCAAGATAATGATTCTTTTGGGTAC
Organism: Echinostoma caproni; assembly: GCA_900618425.1. Classification (NCBI taxonomy): domain Eukaryota; kingdom Metazoa; phylum Platyhelminthes; class Trematoda; order Plagiorchiida; family Echinostomatidae; genus Echinostoma; species Echinostoma caproni. Next base: position 21,169 of record UZAN01045649.1, read on the forward strand.
GTGTCTTTTGCCTTGACTACCGTGTTCAGTCCAAGCGATCATCTGCTGCGCACAACTGACATGAGTGTATGTCAGTAACATCTCGTCCCATTCGTTCATCAAGAAGAATGAAAACGTATACAGATCTGACTATCTCGCATGTGCACACGTGCACACCGCCTGTGCAGGCTCCCCACATTGCGCACAGTTTGCGACGTGCATTTTCAATGTGTCTGAATTGAACGATCGATATGTCTGACTATTCGGTTTCGTGATTAACTCCATCAAAATTCCGATGATTGTTTCACCATATATTTTTGTCTGTTTGCATATATACGCACCATGTATACAATACTGTTTAAGTGGTGCGTACAAGGGTGAAACTAACCGTGTTGTTCAGTTTCGAGTATTTACTGTCGGACACAACTCTGCGATTAGAACGTTTGACATTTATGGACGCTGTCTGCCTGTGTTCATTCACGATTTCTGCCATCTCGATGCTTTCAATTCCGCCTCTCTCTCTCTCTTGCTGTTTTTAGGGAATCAGAATGTAATCGGTACTGCACAGTGCATTTTTTCTCCATCTGGCACTCACCATCGTCTGTCGATAGCCAAGTGAGTCTGTTCTTGCATCACGCCTACAACCTGCTTATCTGAAATGTTTTGACGGACGAATTTGTATGTGATATTGTGCTCGCGCATTCCAAATGAATTAATTTGGTGTTACTAAACAACGGGAACATTATGATCGTGATATTGATTGAAGATAGTTGCTCACTAAATGCGTACGCGTTCATGCGAAACACGTGCATCCGATCCATATGTGGTTTCTGTTGTGAACAAACAACATATAGTGCGCAATCAAACAAAAGTGTCTATTGGTGTATATCGCACAAAAAGTGTTGTACACGGTCAGTACAGATTGTGCCCCGAAATCGGTGAAATGGCGGAGAAAAGTGTTAAGACCGCAAGCGTATATTTTTCCGCGTCGCTGTATTTTGCGAAGCTGCAATTAATTGTGTCCAAATGGTATCTGTGGGAATCTATTCAAAAGTTGAATGTTTTTATAAAATCTTTCATTCATTCATTTCATTGTGGTTTTCGGGATCACATATTCTCCGATCTTACTTCTTCTCTAATATAAACATGCAATCTGTTGGGGATGGAGGGTTGTGTCTGAAATGAATGAAACTACTGGCAGGTAAAACAGGAACCACATGTGTGTTGTCTATGTTACTGTTTCTACTCAGCAGTATGAGTATATTTACACCTGACACTAGTACGTGATCCTCATACTGTATCGATAAATGCTGCTAGCAAATATTTTTAGCACATGAATAGCAAATTGCGGCGCTTGTCTAAGGTACACAAAATAACGAGTAAAGCTGCCCAGACGTGATGCGACCCCGCCTATAAATTCGTCATTGTTCACATCAACGAACGATCACATTGTTACTCATTTTGTAGAAATCAGAGCATTCTGTGCTTTACTGTAGACTAAATCCCATAATTTCTGGGTGACACATTCTTCATCTGAATAGGTCGTAGAACCCCAAGCTCGGGGGGAGTGCATTAGTGTATTGTAGCACATGAGTTAACTCGAAAGAAGCTTCGAAAAAACATGTCAAGACAACAGTGACACCGAATTGCTGACGAGCCCCGAGTAACAATCAGTCAGATGGACCTTCGCGGTTTCACTACCACCCTTGGTGATTTGGCTGTCTGTTTAAAATTCCTTTGGTGAGTTCATATCGGCAATTACCTTCTGTAAATTTATGCGGTGGGTGTCCGCGTGAAACCAACACTTTGTTATGTCAAAGTTGTCGACCATATTCATGGGGATACACCGTCCACGGAAGGGATAGTAGCTCCCACTAGATTTTTATAAAAATATTCTAATGCTACCTCCCACCAAGGTAACGGTACCCCACAAAATATCATTGACGGCGAGTCGATCAATTGATCGTTACCCGCCAGTTGCCAAGGCGTTAAACCCCAAAGCACTTATTGAATGTTAGGTAGTAGCATCACCTCAATAATGTTCGCCGCGGACTTTTGATTCCAGGCTCCTTCGCTGTCGTCCGGCTTGACAATACACCTAACCTGGTAGGGCTTTATGCGGTTCTCCAAGTCCCAATTACCATAACTCAACAGGTCGAGCAGTACACAGATTTGTCAATTTCCAGTCAAGGTTAGTGGTAGCGAAAAACATTTTTAGGAATTTCAACAGTCGGATCGACAAATTGGGCATAAAATGGTTCTCTGAACACATATTACATATTATCGTTTTCAGTTTTGTTCTTACGTTGGCCTTACGTTGCCTTTTATTCTGCTTTCTCCCATGCCCCACCAGACTCGGAACTCAATGCGTCACAGTGGAATGACTGTTCGCAGTGCTCAGCCGCCCCCCACCCCGCATATCTGTAACTCGCATTCTCTTTCATTTCTTTCTATCCTGTCGAATCACATCCGTCTACCCTAGCCCAGCGAGTGTGCATGCATTTAGCGATTATATTCTCATCAAATCCCGACACCTTTCTATCTATCTGCCTATCTCAACCACAGTTGTCTTTTTTAATCCTTCTTATTGGATGCCAAACGTGCTTTGCTTTTACTTGTATTTCTTAGTATTTATCTGAAAATGTTTTCTAATCTTATCTATCCCTCTGTCAAACGTTTTCCTTGCATGTTCTGTCCACCTCAGCATCACTTGGTTTGACATCGCGCAGATTTTATGGACAAAGTTCAAATATGCTATGGATTGTTGAAAAATACATTTTTTGGAATGAATACACCCCGTTATGTTTTTGTTTTCTGATCCTTCACGTGCGCTTTTCGCTAATCATTTGTGGATATTAGCTGATCGAGGCTCCATGCTGTTGCTGTTCGTACATTTTATTGTGAATAGCACAAACGGTATTGGTGCATAGCCCCATTAGAGTAAAATAGATTTGGATCGCTGATGAAATCTAGAAACATGAACCTGCTACCTTTCCCAGCTCTCCACCACCAAACACCTGATCAAACCGTTAATCCGTCAACTCTTAGAGGTTGAACTTACTTTCATTAACATACTAAATTAAAGTCTAAAGGTGTACGGACGGTGGAGTGTGATAGTCTCCCAAAAACAAACAAATCTGTATTATGGAGAACCAAGTGCGCAGAATTCTCTGTTTGTGATAGCGGGTCGTGGTCGTCTTACGTGCACCGCCGATTACGCTTGCCAAGGTCGAAATAAATGTGTTTTGTGTGCGTATCTCAATGCTGTCTTCCATATGTGATCTAATTGATAATGAAACAGACATATTACAAACCGAAAAGGATTAGGCAAAAGTGAATAGTGCCCAAATTAAGTGGGAAATAACTTCACTTTTGTTCACTCGTCTCCCCTACCTCGTAAAGCACAGCTCTGATGGAAGAGACTGGACAGTAAACCCAAATGTCATGTTCACGTCCAAACCGATTATTTGGGTTCGCTATACTATGCTGACCGCAGCAAGGGTTACAGGAATTCATCCGTACAGTCCTTCAACAACAATTTGTTCGGGTGCCTAAGCTGCCGTGGACTATACCCCAGATATTGGTTAACGGGCGACAAACAAGGAATAATACGAATCACATCCGGTCTCAAGATGAAGTCCACCCCAAACAAAATGTGGTTCTAATTTTCCTTCTCGCAAAAACAGCTTTATATTTACGTATTGATAAATACCATGAGGGATTGGTATGACTACGAATTACTGAAAATGAGCCAATCTGTTGCTGGTTTATCTCCAATATGCTCTATGGAGCTGTTCAGACCAAAACTAG
>UZAN01045651.1:13478-31749 GCA_900618425.1 Echinostoma caproni
GAGTCTTACCTTGATAATATCCCTGTCTTCCACCACCTTGTCCCTGTGCTCATATGACGTATGTTGCGATAAACCGTATACATGTCGGTTGGAATCGTATTCATTTCTGTTTGCAGATAATATGATACTCTTTAGAGAACAGGCTCGCGGATAAATATATAGTAGAATAAGAAGGTATGCATTCCCTGGATATATTATACCATGGAGTAGAAGCACCGACGAATTGTAGCAAACACACCTAATTGGTTATGCGGCAAAAAGTGTTCTTGGCTGAGAAATTCCTCTTGTTCATGTTTGGGGGACATTTCGTGTGCCGCAGAGAAAACCATGGAAATTCGTTTCCCGGTCGACCGCTTCCCACTAATGCACAAATGATGTAATAAGCAAAGAAGTTGGGAGATGATTATCTTATAATGAATAGTCAGCTAATCAGATGAAGAGAAATTTTCAAAGATAAAAAAATGTATGCCGATGATCGGTGACTCGACAACAGGGCTTCTGTTCACACGAATCACGGAATCGGTCGTTACAACACAAGCTGCGACATTTGTAAAACCCAATGTAATAATCGAAAGATTATTGCTAATTAAACGGTATTCCGGCTTACTTAGATATTCCGTACAATGCACGCTTCATTAATTGAATCAGTTTATTTAGAATATTTAAAAAGGTTTTGCACAGCGGGCGTAAAAATGCAACCATTGCAGTTAGTTGAACACTTCAGTGCCAGCAACTAAAATGGTTGGGCAGTGAATCATTCTCCATTTACTAAAATGTGTGATTCGCACAAAATCAGATTTTACGATGTTTGAGATTCCTGATAAGCTTAACTGAGAGCCATAATACTGACATTGGGTGCAGCTGGACATGTGAAGTACAGAACTGAGGGTTTCAGTTTCTATCGCCCATTATATATAAATTTTCAATATTAAGAAACCATTCAAGGAACAAAAGTCATTACAAATAACGTTTATCTGATATGACGAATCATGCTAGAAACTAGGCAAGAAGTTCTTATTTTCCAGCACTCAACCCCCCTCTCATATCAGTCGTTTCAGTAATCGTCGCTAGGTTACTGAAAACCTGCGGAGCATGTGAAGCGCTGATTAAAGATGCTACCTGATGAGGGCGCTCAAGACTCTCTAAAATAGAAGGTTTGCAGAGAACATAGAATATACTTTACACTGTAAAAAATATAGACCACACAAAGTTAAATTGCCCTGAATAGATGAATAAAGTCGATAAATCTTATTCGTGTACGACGAAATTTCGTTAGCCAACCCGACTCGTCCATTTTGCTCCTGTGGAGACAAGCACATTCCATCGACTTCTGTATAGGGCGTGGTAACTCAATAACATTCATAAATTCTATAAAAGAAACGGTAACACTTGACACATGAAAAAAGCAAATCCAAGGGTAATAACTTCAAAAATATTTTAGCGAGATTATGAATGTGAGCAAAGAAACGACAAAAATTGCAATGACTGAATAAAATTTACAAACGATGTATCTAATTTTGTTGTGTGAACTGGAAAGCTAGGAAGAACTGAACAGATGTTTTGACCCGGTTGGTTCTCATCAGCAGTACAAACCCATCGACTCCGGTGTATAATATAAAGAGGTAAACCGTTCAGTCACACTTACGGTTCTTAATTGAGCTATTTTTATTATATACCCTGCGACTTTTCGGAGTTAAATGCAACCTTCTATGCACTTCTCACTCTTTCTTTATTTTTAACCCTGCGATCGCAGAGTGTGTTATTCATTTAATTCCATATCTTCAAAATTAGAAACTGATTGTTCAAATTATCAAATCTGAAAATAATCTTTTCCGAGGATCAATCTATCAGAAATATTCTATAACCACATGCTACCCTTTTACTACGGACGTTAAAAATAACGTCAGATTTGGTGTCTCCCTATCCAGTTACTTAATGTAGTAAAAGCCTTACTGTTCCTTTTGGTGATTCTCATAGAGAAAATTGAACTGAAACAATATGTTCTAGACATTTCTTGAATCCATATCTATCTAATGGTTAGCATGAACTGACTTAATTTGTGATAAATTTAATCAGTTTAAATCTCAAAACATTCCCTTTTGTATCCGAATTCGGTGCAAATCGATCCGTTGCTTGAACTACCACTCGTGGAGATAATCTATAAATTCATTCACATATCCCAAATGAGTTTCATGAGTGAGGCCATCCTGAGAGCAGATAACAATTGTCGAGCAATTACACGCAGATTTTATTTAGTTGTGTTTTGGCAAGCAACTATAAATGAACCAACACAGACCATTCACATTCACATTGTGAATGTACTTTCCGCACCACCACCACCCTTGTTTGCATGCTGTGGTTATGCTAAACAATACCCCCTTAAGAAATGGTCATTTGTTGACGTGCGGAAAAGTCGGCCTTTTTGGGTTTATGTTTATTCAAGACGCCATCAAGCAATCCATTTTGGAGTCCAACAACATTCTTCCAAGAGACTCTTAACCCGTAGACAAAAATTGAATTGTTGGCTCAATTTTTCTAAGCTGCCTGAAAGCCCTACAATACTCTAAACAATATTTCCGAATTCATGTGTTCGCCTTACTTCTCTGGTTTGAAGGTATGAGTGTGCGCCTTCTATGAACGTTGAATTACGCTAACTTTGAACATAAATAAGTTAACATGTTTCCAAGGGGGTACCTGATCATGGAATTTACCGTCGGTTTGCTGGATTAATTGAGTTCGGATATCAACGATGTGGGTTGTCATTTATTTTGTGTGCGGTGGTACCTGTTTTATGGGTCTGAGGGACGAAAAGTAAGAAACAAAGTTACCGGAATCAATCTGTTCTGTTAAGAAAACGAACGTCTTCTTCGACCACGCAACGAATGAACCCGTCTCAGGTGTGAAAGTACCAATTCGCAATGGAATCCAATTTGCCAGTGCGTGGATGTTTGAGTATATGTGAAACGTGAACTCCTTAGGTACTGATTTGTGTGTGAAGATGAGCGTTTGTTTTGTGTCCAGCTTAGCTTGATAAACAAATATTGGGAACAGGGATCTTAAAAGTTTCCACTAAAATCATCATTTTCTATGACAGCCTTGAAGGAAGTGCCACGCAATTTCCAAAATGTCTATCAATCTCTTTGTAATTTATTACTTTGAAAATATGTAAGATAATTTGAACGCGTTTTACGATCGAATGATAAGCGCAGTGGGTACGTTTTTTGCCGACGTGTATCACATAAAGTAGCATTTCCATACAAAAACATAATATTGATTTATTTGCTGATAAGTAGACGCCACGCGGTTTACATTTCCCTTGTTGCCATGGCAACAGATTTTCCTTTCGAGTCGTTATCAAGACTAAGGTATATTCTGTTCAAAAAGGATTCTGTGAAATTCAATTTTTCGAGCATTTCTGAGACCTAAAATATATGGTTTATTGAAACTTTCCATTGTTTTATTTGAGAAAAAAACACGAAAGAACGAGCAAGATTACTTTTGGTAACCTTAACCTCAGGTTATTACAGTGAAACAAATATGGAAAAACTAATTTCACTTTTACATAATGTTTTGGATGGGAGTGAATTTGATGTGAAAATAATCTTATTTTACAAAAATCTTATTCCCATAGCGACATTATACATCCCGTTGTATTTCACAATACCTTGGACACACTCACCACGCTGTACTGGAGGAAGTTTCATTTTGTCCAATTAGATAACGTCAAAGTACGGTTAACTTTGGTGAATGTTTTGTGAAATGGTGCGGAAGAGAATGCAAAATTTGAGTTTTATGCCTAGACTGAATAATTTGTCGATAATCTGCGATTGTATTTGAAAAGAGTTGATTAAATAACAAAGAGAGGGAGAGGAACAACGGTTGAAATAGATCAGACGGAGATCACCAAAACGTTCAAGTTTTGCTTTGGTTATGTTGGCCTCACTGTTCCATTATGCAGAAACCATAAAACACGAGAATCGGGCTACTACATAAACAAAATGCACGATTTCGCCATGTGGATAAACAAAAAGATTAAAAAGCAAGGACGAATTACCGAGTGAGTGATCGTCAGCATATCATTTGAAAAACAGATTTGTCTTCGTCGGCTCATCGAACAACTAGTACAAGACGTTTTTACCAAAATGGATAGATGGGGTCAAATCAGTGAGAAAAACGTTAACCCTATCAAATTTACTAGATGTTACCATTATAACTGACATTATTTATTAACGGAGTTAATGAGGGGACGTCTGATGATGGTTGCCAAAGACAGCACCGTCATTCTATCGTAAATGAATGGCCGTGGTAATTCCAACGTCCACTCCGACCGCTTCTGTGCAAAAGGTGTAGGGGCTGAGAAGGCAGATGGCAATTACTTCGGGTGTACTTGACCGTCTTAAAGTAGCATGATCCAATCTAATTGAATCACAGACTGTGAAGAATCGGAACAAAGACGATTATGAATCACCTGAATGCAGTTTAATCACACCGTGAATTTGAACGAGGTTCTCCGCTCCCTTAACTACACAGCTGATTAATTACAACTTTTCTTGTATTAGGCGGTCGATGATGAGCTAATGACCAGCGTGTTTGGTAACCTATGTTATTACAACCCCAAAGAAGAACGATTCAACTAGTCTGCGTTGAAGAGTCAGATCATATTTATAGTAGTTCATTTATAGTTCATATTTATAGTACAAGTTTCGATAACTTCTAAGCCAAGCTCTGATAGAAAGCGAATAACTGTTGATTTCCGATTGCATGAACAAAAGACAAAAATACCACGAGTGAATTATATCGGTTTTAAAGATGCTGTATACAAGATGCCTTGATTCATTTCCCGTCTACGCGATTCGCTACTCGTGGTTATGAATATTTTGAAATCTCAAACAATTCTGTTTGCTTGTGCGAATTTTATAAAGTTATATAATTCCGTTAAATGAGTCACAGATAAGAGCAATGTGTCGTTTCCTATCGTGTTTCAGAGGAGTCTCATCAGTTTTTGTAATCCCCATGGAAAATATTCCATCACTACACAGTTCACTCATCCATCTTTTGTCGTCCCTTTCCGGAACTGGCAACAGTGCCCCGCCTCCCCCTCCGTCCATGTATGGACTTGTCAATGTTTTGTCATGAACTCATTTATCTTCGATTTTCCCGCATACGCATGAATCGTCCCGTTGTTCAAAACCACTTGTACTGACTGTGTTACTGTTACAACCGTCAATTGTGTAGATCACTTTGGTTTTCACGCGAGAACAGGTATTGAGCTATATGATCTAGTGTGCCTTGAGAACCTGTTACAGCAGTGAATTCAGCCGTTCCATAGATGCGGCTAAAACAGAGCTGAAACTCAGGATGTATTGATTTTTTTTCTATGCAATGTTCACTCTTTCCCCAAATTCTCCAAACATACTCTTCGACGTTAGCAAATATTTAGGGGTTATTGATGTACCCAAAATGATAAAGTGTTGAATTTTTCTCTTAAGTTCCAACTTTTAATTGTCTGTCAAATGCTCTCCTGTCTGGTCATACAACGAGGGAGTAACAGTTTCCAGTGCATTTTCACACCTTTTTGGGTTTGAGATATAAAGCACATTTTAGTTAACATTCGTATCCTGTCGGATACACTTAGTCTATTCATGGACAGAGGTCGTATTGGTTTATTCAGTGTTGCTAAATGATGTGAAGTTTAACTTGGTGGCTTTTGTCAGCTGGTGTTGGCAGTCCTTCCGTGCTATTCTAGTTTGAGTGCAAACCTCTTCATTGTCACTGTGCAATTCCGTTTCCAATTTGGTGGCCTTCCAATGACTGCAACCACCTTGAATGTGGGTTTCGTTGTTATTGTGCATTGAATAAAAGAAAGTAATTCGACTATGACTGTTGATATAATTTTTCATCATTTAGTATTAGGCAGAAGAAAACAACAAATCTTTGTCTTGCTTCAAAGTAGAATTATCGGTCTCGCAAACCTCAAAAAGTTACTTTTTCAAACACTATTGCCTTGCCTTTTGCGAACTTCTTTCACTCCGGATAGTTTGCACGAGATTTTCGATGCAGTTTTGCCTTAGACAATTTCCGGAGGACTGCTTCGCAGTAAAACTACTGTTCAGTTTCACTTCCATGTTGCTACGGAACCCAATTCATTAACTAATGTTGGGATTTGACCAGCAGTTTTATTGTTTTGTGCTAACTGTGCTCTCACAGCTGGTATAAAGCATTGAACACTACCGTTTTACCTGACTGTTCATTTGTATTCCCGGCGGAATGCATCAATCCCCATGATGACTAACATGGTAAACAAAATTCATTTTTCCACAGGCAGTAATCGGTGGAAAGTTTATGATCGCATTCTACTTTAAGAAAAATCAAGCAAATATTGGTTTGAGAATAAAAAGGATATTACCGAAATAGGAATTTGTTTGCTTCCATGTTTTGCTTGCCTGGGAAAGTTCCCATTGTTCTTATTTTGATGCACATGTATTCTCACTCTCCCCTGTAGGTGTGATTCGATCGCGAATTTCACTGGAGCATTATTCAGCTCATCGGTTCACAATCAATGTGACCGGATTCGATTGTCACGTGCCGGTCCGGCGTCGGTCGACCGTTCGTGTCAATGTGCATGTGCGACCNGACCAAGTTGCACAATCGAATGGGAAGGTAAGTAGTTCCAAACCACAGATTGGGTTGGGGACAAAGTACACAATGCACAATGAATGATCCTTGTCGACTAACCAGGGGTTTTGAAAACAAATTCTCATTTATACGGGTATGATAGATACCTTGTGAAAATCTATCGGCTTGGTCAAACATCAGTCATGTGAAATTGACGCATTCCTGCGCCACTGAAAGTCCTTGGCAATACTGCACAGCTCCCTCCTTAGCTGAAATCTAATTCGCAATCAACACTCGCCGAATCACGCTCCGTAGGTGCCAATATCTTGTTCTAATGTAAATGTAAGACACTGCTTAATTAAATCCCGTATACGCAACGCAAGTGATGAGTGACCTATGTGAAATGCGGTAGTGCTAACGGCCCTTCCCGCCCTAAATTCAAGTCCCATTGGAAGAAAGATTCAAGTGGGTTAAATATGATGCACTGTTCTCTTGATCTCTTTTTTGATCATTCATTGCCAACTTCTTTCACGTCGATAATAATTGAAATGATGCTCGTCTGTCCATCAAGTCCAATTTGGAACACTACGTTTCCGATATCATGTCTAACTCCGAATGATCCTCAATTAATTTGAAGTAGCTCTGTATTACTTCCAAGTCAAAGATGCATGACTAACACGCTACCATGAACAAAATACATTTTCCGAAAACCGCTTCACATAAAAATCTCCATATTAGGTGAAAATATCTAACTTAGTCATAATTGGATCCTACTAAGGAGAGAGATATCGATGTATTTTTCGTTATCTGCTCGGTTATTTCAGCGACAATGTCTAACGGGTTTTTATATTATGTGATCCTGGTGTGAACTAGCTTGGTGAGTGTCAGTACAAATATCTCAAGTGGTTAGTGCGATCACTTAATGATCCTTTGACTCGGGCAAGAATTTCAATGGCATTAGCGGATGTGTACATATTGTTGTTTCTAAGAGGGATGGAGTATCGGTGGAATGTTCTTCCAAAGTAAGAGTCATGTCGCTTCCGCATTTTCAGAAACGCATTTGGCAAATTGCATCATAATGATCTAATGATGTCATTCAACTTTCACTAAAAATAACAAAGCTATATAATGAAGCATTTACTTTATTCTTCGAAATAAAGTCATGAAAATTGAGCAACACAGTTTTGTAACGTTTAACCTGTAAAAACCTGTACGTTTTCATATTAAACATATATTGTGAATGCCGTTGATTGTTCCTTCAATTTGATAGGTCTATTTCCTCTGTACATAACGAACTACTTTCATCAACGCTGATTCGCTGAATATTCAACACAACTGAGATTGTAAATGAATTAAAAAGCATTCCATCATTATTGTTCAACTGGAATCCATTTTTGAGGGCAGGCAAAAACTGAGGGCATCTTTGTTAGGTGACAAATTCTTTGCAATGTGCTTACCGCACCATTCGTAACATTTGAAATCTTTGTCCTGATGAAAAACTGCGTTATCTGACCGGCCTAGCTCAACAGACGATTCACTCAAATGGAGGAAATACACAAACTACAGTGGTAGTTTCTGATGATGACCACTGTTGTGTCCCGTTCAAGTAGATGGGCTTAGACACCAGGTGCCATACACCTATACACCCCAGCTGATCGTTGTCAGTTATTGTTAAACGTGCTCTTTGTTCTGCTCATGTTGTCTGTTTTATCGCTGCTTTGATGCAATCACCTCAACCCTTCTCATTTCTCTATTGACAATGGAAATATCACACGCACAGCAACTGCATTTTTCTCCTTGTAAGAGTTTATTGGCGGTTATTTTCATCACCATTTCCATTTGTATGCAGCAAAGGGCTTGTTCGTAAGCTATTTCATTATGCAACGAATTCAAAGCACACTGGTTGAGAAAACGATAGACAAGCGAGGCATAGAACTGTTTGATATTCAATCTGAAATTCGCTATCTTTTGTGTCCTAATATGGAACGAAATGTACCAAAATAGCAAAGTGGATTGATACTGGTCCATGTAACGATCGCAAATCATAAGTAAGCAGTGAAAATGGAGGAACTAATGCACCCACTTGTGTGAAGCTGGATGAGACGTTTTAGATGACGATGCTGTTATATCACAGGTGGATAGAAGCCTATTACTTTGCGAGGATGAAGGGAAGGGAGAGGAAATGATTGATCACACCAAGCGTGGGATGAATAACGGATAAAAACGGTATCGGAGACAGACGGGAAAGTACATATATCATATCATGAATTTGTGTGACACATAACATCTTAATTTGAGGATCGGTTAAATAGAATTCAATTTCGCGTAGTCCGAAAACGATTGACAAAACCCAAGATAGTGTATTGGCCAGTGGGTAGCATTTGAAGCCGAATTAAGAGTTCAGATCACTGGGAAGAAAATATGTGATTAGTCCGGTTGAGGGGGGGGGGAGCAAATTGCATTCAGTTTGAAAAAGTTTCTCAAGATGATGCTCATAATGTCCTCAATGATTAAATTCACGGACTCTGTGCGTTTGTTTCTGGGGTCGCATCACACGATCCCACTACGGGTCCACGCTACTACTCTGCAGTATGTTGTATATGAGATTGCAAAGAAGTAAAAAATTCACTTGGAAAAATCAAACTCGTGGACGAAAGTCAAATGAATCTGAGAGAGAGGTATGAGATAATATTATTAACATGAGCCCGAAAGCTGGCTTACTAAATGAAGCGATGAAGCGAGGTTGAAAACGAAAATCGCCAAGATATCAACTTAATTTTTAAACGATATAAACAACTGCTCTACTCCAGATTGTTTTTCATCAAGGATTTCCTTACTTATTTGTGATGAAATAGGTATTTTTAAAAATAAGTGTGGTTTTATTGGTATTGCTTATTCGGGCTTCTCGTTTTCCATAAAATTCTTGACAAAATTTTCATTATTCCTTACTCTGTGTTGTTCCATTATCCATAAAATTCATTAAACATATCATTTTTGCGGTTTTGCACTCCATCTGTTAGTTTATTGATCGGTATTTGTTGTGTTGAACACGAGACTGGTACTGGTTTTGCTCTGTTTTCTCACTCACTCTGCAATACTGATTCCGGTCCAATTCCCTTTATTCTTCCGAAGTTCACCCATAGGTTTCTCAAAGTTTGGAATAATTCAACTTCTATTTAGTTTGATCAAATGCAGTATAGAAGTTTGTCAAGAAAGAATTTTTGTACGGCGGATTTCCACCTTAAATCACCGGCTTCTCAAACAGTATCAGACGTCTGTTTTAATCAGTGGGACTAAAAAAAAGCGGCAATCATGCATGGGCTGAAGTGAAGCGAATGAGGTGGTTCAATGCACGCTCATTCTGAAGCGCTTGGCTATCTTAACCCGGTTGTGGTTTGTTCGATTGTTTGAACAATCGTTCATCATGTATCTATATTGCACGAAATTCAACCACATTTATATATTGCACCAGATACGGTGTGCTGTGTTTCACACCAAAACTGCGTAACTATAAATTGAGTCACTTACATATGAGATTTATCGATTTTCATGCTGTGCAAATATGCGCCCATTGGCATAGCAATTGCTTTGCCAGTGAGTTGGCTAACCGGTCCGGAAAGTTGGAAAAAACAGTAGGAATTTGATGCTCTATTTGGATTTGATTCATAATCACCCCGAGAACTTTCGATCCATCAAAAATTCAACTTTGTTGTGATGAGCTAATCTCATACAACAAAAATCGATACCCATTTCTGTTTTCGATAGTACAAACAAACAAACAAAAAATCATATTCGAATACTGAACAGGGGTGCTTTGGTTTATTCGTGTCCTATTCTCCACCTCATTGAACCAATTGAGTTTACGCGAATAATTCAAGAAGCAGAAGGCCCAGTTATATCGTAGGAATGGAGATTATTTTACATAATTTACCGGATATTATATGCTAATTCATACAGCAACTCCAACATTGCGATCGTTAACCTGCTAAACATATTCCTTGCCCAAAACTAAGGAAATCGTCAATTTGCGTAAATAACCTGTACTGCACACTCGTTCTCTTGACCATCAAAATGCGCTCTGTTAGCTTACGCTATCGCATGAGAAAAACACCTATCCGACGGTTGAAACCTTACGGAATCAAGGATTATACCAAATGTATATTCCTAACCTAACCTTGAATCACACGGTCAGCGACCATCAGAGAAATGAGTGAAGTTGGCCTCCTTCCGGCGACCAATTTTACTATCAAAAACGTTAGAGTAAACCTAAAAGTATTATTAAGATTGGTCAGTTGACTTTTTGCAATTTGTTGCAATATTACTTTCACGAATATACACTTGTGTTGAAGTCAGAACAAGAAACGGTGAAATGGTTAACGTACCAAAGCGGAACTACGATTCGAGTTTAGGTTCCTGATGGTGATGTCCATATTTTTATCACCCACATTGAAGTTGTTTTATGAAACTCAAATTAGCCAACCAGGTGCCAGCATAAATCAGATATCATTATGCCTCTTTTAATTGGGGCAAGATAGAGCCAAGCACGAAGTGCAAAACCAGTTACGATGATTATTTCAACTGTTGACGGTGGAGACAAAAAGTACAAGACATTGGATCAGTGAGATTTATAGCTCGGTGAGGGGTGAAGAGCGAACGTCAAATAGCTAGGTGTAGCTGAATTTCGATGAGTAGACTATCAATGAAAACTGGGTCAATACCACTGGTAATCGAAGGCTGAAAGAAATTGCAGGGAAATATTTGCAAGAAAAGTTATTTGCGGGCATACGAATATCTGAAATCGTGAGCTTGGCGAGATTATTTGCTCGGTGCTTGGATGAAACTCTTGAGGTGTGATGCTCATTTGTGGTGCGTGATGACTGCACCCAAATATCTGATTAAATTCACTACTAATAGTTGTTTCACAGCTTATTTGGTACTAAAATATATAAACTGCCCTATTGTTTCAAGCAAGATTATTTTGTTTATCGCTTCTATCAGTCACTTGAAGCACGCTTATCCTAATAATGATCGTAGTTGTAAACAACCCACTTAAATAATATGGGATCTAGCGTAATTTTCTTGGTTTTCTAAAACAGAAATTTGGAGCTGTAGATTCTTACTTTGTAATTGTGAGTGGTATTTTTTCCCAAGCCAACGAAGTCCTCCCAAGTGAACGCGCTTAGCAACATATTTGGGGTTATTCTTGGCCTAAAACATTTACAAAATAAATGTTCACGCATTGCACAAGGATTTATCACAATTGCACACTCATTCATCCAGCAGATCACAATTTGAGCACTTTTCCCGGAAATAAACCGCTATAAACCTTGCTGGTTATCAATCTGGTTCCTATTCCGATAAACACAAACAACCTAAACAATGAATACTCACTCAATTCAAGCATAGTTTAAATGCCCCTCATTTCAGACTTTACCAAGTATTAATTGCTATCTCCTCCAACAACCTGTCTAACTGTAATACAGGTAAATACAAGTAGAAATTCCCAAAAATGGTTCAGAGATATTGCAGACTCCGCATGTGTTTAAGAAATCTAAAGGCTAATCATCCTCAATTTAATGAAGATAAGATGAAAATAAATGCAAGGTGAACCGCCTAGTACATTGATTAGAACCTGTCTACCTTCAGTATACCTTTTTGCGGGATTGTTTTACTCTGACATCGGAATCTACCAAGGAAACATCTGTGCAATTTTGGAGTCCTTCCTGTTAGTTTCAGTCACCTTTCTACTCATTCTCAGCTCATAGTCGTTTTCACACTACTACCAGCACAAAAGTATCGCATCACGCAATGTTTTACCGTCACGCAAGTCGATTTGGTTCGACTGGATGGTGATTGTAATCAGCTCCAATGTTTCCCACATGACTAAACGCTTTTTCGCAAACCTCTTCTGGCATTGTAGGGAGATAGGTAGTGCTGCTTTGATTTGATTCAGTATAAAAACACAATGCTTGGGATCTTAGATTTATTCTTTTCGGAGTTTGCGGAGGCATCGACCGGCCCGTCATTATTGTCGGTAATATCATGAATAAACTGCACTATTTTAAACCATGTTAGAGAAGAAGATTGAGTACCGTGTGAAGGCAATCCAAACACACACAAACAAAAGCGCTTCAAAGGGCTGAGCATCACCGACAGGAAGCGTGCATCAAACAAAACGGGCAAAGGTGGCACGGAGCTTTTTAGTTTGCTTCCAACGTAAACCTTATTGTGAATTCGTATTTCACATAAATTCTGCTAGCGTATCAGCAATTATTGTGACAGAAGAGGGTGATATTTTCTCTGTGATATAGGTGAAATGCTAGAAATTACAGGTGGAACTCTATCTGATGAATACGTAACCTCTTCAAGGATTCAGACCAGTTAGCAATAGCCTACGTCACCACCGTCTTTTATACTATTCGCTGTTTATTCCAACCTCAGTCACAGCTATACACATTCCCGCGTGTGGGCACAAAAACACATATGCTTTGCTATGCCAATTGTCAGTAATTATCAATCATGTTCTCTCTGGGTCTCTCCTCTGACAAAGCAATAGTGCGGACTTACACCTTATAGCCTGATAATGCTTATTATACAGTTGCTTGTCACCGACCATATTGATCTGGTTTCGTTGTCTGCCAGAGTGTGTCATGAGGACGTTTTGTCTTAAGGGATCTTATTGAACAAGTGACGGTCAACAGCGTTTTGAATCTGCCCTGCCAAATGTACCACAAAGCACCACGCGTATTAGGTATGCAGCTAACCTCTTTTAGACCATGCTATAATTTAGCTTGTTTTAACATGCTTATAACTGGAATCAAACAGATCTTATCTCAATTCAGTGTTTGATGTTCATATTTGATGGGGCAGACCAGCCCATTACTACTTGACGAAACCATCGTTCCACGAGTTTGTAGGTTAATCATGGGAACGAGTTACTTTTATGCCAAATGGAAATTAACAAGCATTTTCTTTTCACGCTTTTCATTTGTATTTACTTTGCTTACGGATATAAGGTGACCAGTTTATTACGTGATGTAAACATGGTCATAACCCTGTGGTTAGTGAGAAGATGAGCCGGTTTCAAAGATGCGTTGTCGTATATCTGATTCGGGCAGAATTCAAAATGGCCTGTATATCTACCCGCTGTTCAGATTAGTTTGCTTGTTCTATCATTTAAGTTTCGCGTTAGATCCACCGTTGCATCTAAGGATTCCCACCGATACTTAGACTCAGTTATGTCGAAAACGCTAAACAATAGTTTTTTTTTCGAATCAACTCCATGACTCCTCGCAGGTAGAGTGTGTTCTTTGTCGATAACAGTCCAGGAATGGAACTCATGGTCGGATCTACATGCTTTCCTCTTCTCTCCATTTGAATATACGAACTGACTCTTAGGGACAGTTTAGTACCGACAACTGGGGCATCAATTTATTATTCCCTGTATCGCCACTTTATGCAAAACACGTAGTCCTCTGTCGAGATTTTGTATCCTTTTCACGTCCACTGTTCAAACAGCCTCCAAAATGGAAACACCAAGGTATAAGCTGATTAGCTATTTCATTCAGATGTTGACTGATATAATTTTACCTTATTAAAATAATATCATGACTTGATGAGCACATTTATTACCGGTGCCAAAATTGGTTAGACTAGTTGACGTATATACTCCATAGATGAAAGCAATCAACCATAAACAAAAGAAAAAAACAACCACTGTTTTACTTTCCTGTTTGTGTTACAACAGGCGTTCAACCCGAACTGGTCTATACCGCTTTGCCTCGAGCGCACTGGGTTTCACCCAACGCCACTTTAAAGACATGCGACAACCAACCAGTGGGTGAATCCGCGACCGTCTGCAAGCCAACGGAAGCCACACTCCGCGTGAAGCTATTATGGAGTGGAGATGACGATGATGATGTCGATGAGGGTAAGGAAGATAGTGTGGATTCCGATGATAGTGCGGAAGATGGAGACCCCAATTATTCACTATCCGATACGGATTCATCGTCTGTGTGCGATTTCGATCGTCTCTCAGTCCGAGCACATTCACAATCTTGCGGTAAGTGCTTATCATTTCTATAGTCTCCATTTAACAATTCCGGCGTTCACCGGAATCATGAATTAAACTGAAAACGTGACTGTATGACAATAATCTTGTGACATCGAGCATAACAGCGCCACGAAATCCTCATATACTGAGAAACAGCTTCCATTGAAAGATAAGCAGGTTGAAACATCCTTATGAAGTGAGTACTTTAATATACTTACATGTCTGTCTGATATCAGAAGTAAATTTTAGTAAAATTCCTAGGTTTACCCAGAGCGGAAATACACTGCTGCAATACACGTTTAGAGTAAGCCTCTTTGTTGTTTCTTCTTGTCGTAAGAAGAGTCCTTTGTACACTCCACAAACCAAACCCTCGCCAAATGGCAGTCGGCTCTGTTCAACTGCTCACTTTTGAATTTGTTACAGTTACACATGAAGTTACGCGTTAATCTGACATCTGTTTGCAGTGGTCTTGATGGCTTTCTCGTACAAAATTGCATCGAGAAATGAGGCAACCGTGTAAAATTATTATATTATGAATGCTAATGCTGTTAAGAAGGGATAAAATCGGTTTAAAAGTGTTTTTCATGATTGATTCATTTCGGTATTTAATATAAAATTAAGAAAAACATATCTCTCTCGTACAGCTGATTTTATTTCTTATTTTATTTTATTTCTTTTGCCTGCGTCTTGTCGATAAATTAGTTTGTGAGTTAGTCACCCAGTCGGCCTGAACTTTATTTAATTATTCGTTTGGTCAGTTAGTCAGTCTGTCTGTCTGTCTATCTGCTGTCTGTCAATCAGTTAGGCAGGCACGAAGGTGATCAGTCATTTCATCAGTTGGTATATTATCCCTCCTCACAAATTGTCGAATCGGTAACAAAAACATTCATTAGATGTGTTTGATGTATGGGTATCATGGGAAAAATGAACAACAGTTTGAGTAGGTTACTCACAGACGCAGTCCATTAGCAAGATGGAAATAAGTATTCCCTCTCTTATATGCATGTCAATGGCATTTTCCCTTGAGACAGTTATTTGCATTAAAGAAAGACAAGTTGGAAGTCATTACAAACGCATATTACAAAAAAATGCAATGGCATGCAAGTTGAGTTTGACGATACAGGAATAAACAAGAAAGTGAATAAATCAATAGAAAGATCTATAGGAAGCGAGAAGTAAGCAGTAGGCAACCCGCCGATAAAGAAAATCTGGAATGCGCGAACAATTAGCACGTATCTAGGGTTGTGTTGCACGGAGTGGCTTTTGTTATTTGTGCCCAGTTTTGTTTAGTTACACTGACTTTAGTTTATCCTAATTAATTCCTGAATTTGATTTACAGCAAAACACATGCATTAGTGTTTTGAATTTCGTTAATAATGGTGGTTAGTTACTAACGCAGAGTGATTATTGTATCCACGACTAATGAACTTTGTTCCTCTTCTCGGGACCCCTTCAATCAACAATTGGAAACCCTAAGAATCATGATTTGTGGACTGGTGAGGCAGCTCACACTATGCACATTTGATATTTTCAATGTTTAAACTTCTCGAATTAGGTTTGTTTGTTTCTTTCCCTGTAACTCTCACTCCTTGAATGCACAGATCAGTAAAATGTAAGTTAGGATGAAATATGTTCGGTGGAGTGGGATTGGTTGAATTTTTAATTTTACCCTGCAAAGCTTATTTATCTCATGACTTGTCGTTTTATCACTGTGCTATGCTGTAATTCTAAGGTCATATTGTTACTCCAATAATATCACGAACGGTTTCAGAGTAGTGATTCGGAAACGATGCTGTTGTGATTCACACAAGCGTGTTACTAAACTAGACAATTTGCCTGGTTATCTATCCAAAAATAGAAGGAAAAGTAAATATTTTTGTGACAGATGGGGTAAAGAATGCTATCGATGAAGTCACTAATTCATGATTTAGATTGGCTGCGTGTCACGAAGTGTTTTGTGTCGTAAAGTATTATGAAAATAGGTAATTTCACTTTAGGAAATGTTGATGTTTTTCAAGGAATGTTACTAAAATTTTGTTTTATTCCCCAAGACAATATTTTCCCAAGATTTAGATGCATACAGTTGTTTCTCAGGCTCAGTCACACCAACCGCGGTGAATAAGTGACAAGTAGATTTGCTGTAAATGCTGGGTTCACCAATAATTAGAAACCCTGATGTGTAAGATGAAAATTTAGTCTACTGTACAGAACGGAAAGTTTTAGTTCAGAATAATGGACTCGACAAAATGTGACAGGATGCATGCCTCTGTGTTTATTGTTTAAGAACCCATTCCAAAATAGATAGGATACCTAAAAATAAGTTTTAGTGTATTACTCGTCACAATGAATCAAAATATGTGCACGTTGAAATCTATCTTGAGCCTTATTTATGGTGAAACTACCATTTTTTCACAACCTTCCACAAACAACTCAACTGTTCATTCACCCTACGAAAATTACACGTTTCTATCTACCAATCGATTTCTCCTTGTAAACTTCCCATCTAAACATCTTCATAAAATTATACCAGTTTCATTTGAGCATAAAAAACAAAACTCTTCCCAATTTCACCCGTTTTGTTTGTCTCGAGGTGATCTGAAATCGAATTGTAAAATCCATGGTTATATGGTAATTTGAGCCAAACACAATTCTTCTTTCGAGTCATCTTGGGCAACGGTAGGACACTATGTATGCAATGAACCCATTCTCCTAATACGCATTGATCAAACATTCCAATATCAATTTAAAATAGCTCTGAATATTCCTACCTATTGGAAGTTGCCTGTATGCTCACGACAATTTAGCCGGAAACAAGTCTACTCACAGAAGGTTTCACTATTTACCTAGTCGTTTCAAGCAAACGATCACATTTTTAACGTATCGTTCATGAACAATCTCTATAACTGACACAAGAAATGATGCCCTTATTTGGTCTGGGCAACATGCATATATCTTCAGATTTCCAATGCTTGCGCCGATGCTCAATTTCACTCTTTTAGTCATAATAAATCATCCCAAACAGTGGTGCTTTGCACGCAGTGACACTCCATCTGTACCGTTTTGTGTTTCTTCATCAGTGGTATTTGATAGGTTATCACTCGTCGATTAAAGTCCCATGTGCACATCTTGAAAGTCACCTCCGGTACCGCTCGTAGTCCGCTTCTATCTCGCGGATTTAAATCTAATACTCTGCTCTAAATAGGACATTCAATTTGATTTACCTCAGTGTTTTCTGCTTCATGAACTGCCCACCAATCAGTAGTCTTTTGTGAGCCTAAGTTAACTGGTTCAAATGTGTCTACCTATTTCGACTTCAATGGTACAATCATATTATTGTTTCTTTTGTTCTATGATCTCCTGTGCACCTTGGCGCTTATTCGACCGGGATTTTCCTCTGTTCAAATTTTCTCTCATTGAACCTCGAATACAAAGTGGATAGACAAGATTCTAAGGTCGGTGGTAGAGGAGGAGATTCTCCATCACCTGTAAGGTTCACTTGTTGATCGATGCCTGTCGGCAAACAACGAAGCCTGAAGTGAACCGGCCAGAACTATTAAACCAGTGGTATTTTCTTAATTGATTTAGAATATCCAACTTTTGTAA
>UZAN01045652.1:0-10347 GCA_900618425.1 Echinostoma caproni
AGTTAATGGAGGTATGATTTGGCTACTGACTGTGGTGACTTCAGAAGCAGTGTTACGTGATTCGCGAACGGGTGAGGTTGGAATTTCCGGGTTTCTGGGTGTGGTTTTTTCAGTGCGCTTCGCAACACCTCTCTCTGCAGATGCGTTTTATCGGGGGCCACCCGAAAGTTTTTGAATTGAGTGTTGACTGCAATCGTTGCCAAAACTCGGATGAACTCTCGTGCATAGAAGGGATATTGGAAGCTGAATAGCAACGGGTATGTCGTTCTCCGGGACCGCTTACGCAGTCGAATGAATCGGCGTTGCACCGCGAGCATGTTACGAGCCGACAGAATGGTAGATTTTACCGAATCCAGCGGGAGTCTGTCCGGTACGTTGAATACTATGGCATTTCGTGCGTTTTGAATGCGACGTGTGACCTCTGTGGAAATTGAATCGATGAAGTTTCCTACGTGTAACAAACTTCCTTCAGCATTAGGGATTAAAGGGTCAAAGAACTGGTAGAGAGGGGTAAGTGAAGCTACCAGTTTGTCGAGAGAAGTCATTTTGGAAGATAGGCACTCCAGGTCACTTTCAATCTTTCTGCACTTCTCACTTGTTTCTATGAATATGTCAGACATGGATACAGAATGAGGGACAGAAAGAGATGGTCTAGCTTTTGGCAGCCGGGTACGGTGAGTTTGAGATGGCAAACTAATTTTGGCTGGCATCTTACTATGTCCTAAATTCAAAAATAAGCTATCTGGCGTTATCTAGATGAAAATAGCTAATTCGCGATAACAAGCAAGAACTCACATTGGTGTAGCGCATTTCAGTCGTTACACATTTGCTTTTGTCACTCCGTAACAGGAAACTTAGAAATCTTAGTTTCTCGCATTAAATGCATCTAGAAAGCCTACATTCAATCTTCATGTTTTGCGACAAATCCGTTCCATTTTGAGCTGCAAATGTTGTCTCTATATTTCATGTTCTCTACTCCGCTTCATAGCTAACTTAGCTCTGAAGACTCGGATGATAGTACACTCTCCATGAGTCATAGTACTTTGGACATATATGCTGACAACTTTAGAATGTGTCTAAACGAAGCCATAATTGAAAACTCCCCATTCGCACAAGGACGAACAGCTAAATCACCGGCGGAGGAGATAGCAGAAACGAAGGCTCATATCTTACGGCTTGAAAAACAGCTCTCGGAGCTTCGGTTGTTCATCCGGAACGAGCTGCAAACAACAAAGGCCGCCTCGCAAGCGACTAAGATATCCAAACAAGATATCTCAGGCACAGCCAAAAAGCTGACATTCAAAGATGCTTGCGCAAGGAGGGTGATGTTATGGGGCCGTTTTCCTAACGACCAGAGCGCTGCTCAGCTGGTGAAAACAATCCTACGAAATCTCATCTCCCCAAAAACTACATAACCCCTCCAGCTCCGCATGGATAGTGTCAAAACATATGAAACGGGTTCTGGGACTAGTAGCAGGGTTTAACCACACATCAGTAGTTACGGACTCTATTGCCTAAATACAGAAAATCCAGTCCAACGACAAACTTGTGAGGGAAGTGGCACCAGACAAACCCATACACACAAGGTTGCCACCATGTTCCCATAAGAGATGGCAAAGAAATAGTAAACTTTTGCAGAACGCTGTGATAAACCTCACGCACCGTCCTATCTCTGCTGACCATCTAACCTCTCACAGATCCATCCTCTAAATATCCTCTGTCTCTCTAGGCTGCAGCTCAATAAATACAAGCTTCTGCAGTGGGAAGGACGATCAGCCAACTCTCACTGCCAACCGAAGCTTCCTAGAACCGAATTCCAGGCGGACTAGTGAGCAAACAAAATCCGTTTTCAGGAACAACAGACAAACTCACCAAAGGTTTGCAAGCAGGAAGTGCACTAAACTGGATAAGCGGCAACCTGCAAAAGGGGAACTCCAGGGAGTCCACCGCTTCCCACACATTTAGTTGCTTCATCTCTACTGGCAAATCCCCCGAAACAGCCTTCACTACTCCCCACTCTTCCTGAAGAACCTGCCATTCTTCTGTAAAAGCCTAAGCCACTGGCTCCGACAATCACCCCACTGATGTCCCTAAAAACCACAAACCACCGAAAAGCCGCCGCTTTCCCTTTTCCCAAAGCAGGCAACGTACCCTAACCCCATACTAGATTGCACCTCAGCCTCTCCACGGGAAGAATCAGAGAAAGCAGGCAAATCCCCCAGGAACTCCCCTATACTCGGACCGCAGGAACCCGAAACGCGAGCAGGCGCCAAAAACACCCGAACCAAGAGCAAGGGGGAGGATCCGTTTCAAAACTTGACTTCAATGGAAACTCTGACTCAAGACACCCCTTTGATCCTAAAATTCTTAAAATTTATGATGAACAAGTGCAAGATCCATCCCTGTCAGAAAAAGTGCGAATATAACACGCAATCTTTCGCGTTCTGCTTCGCGAAACTTTTCGCGCAAAATTTCACGAATGAAGCTCGAATTTGCAACAGGCACTTTGCGCGTTTTTTTCCAGCACCCACGAAACGAAGATCTTTTATCCATTCATTTCTTTTCCCGTTTTTCCACTCCCCACTTTACTCATACCTACCTCGATTATTCGTGATCAACATACGCATCTACCTCCAGCTTAACTGCTCCGCCTATATTTGAACCTATCGTTCAATCGTACGACTACTCAAGACCTATCCCATACCAATATATACCGTCGAGTAAAAGACCCAAGACTGTATTACAATAAATTTATTATACGGGAACTTAAAAATTTACAACAATGAGAGCAGCTCTTTATCCATGCTTGTGAATAAAATTCTTCAATACACGGGTTTCTCCTTGATAGTTGTATTCACTGAACCGATGACGATAAATGGCATCTACAAAATGGAAATATAGAAGAATATTAGTATAAATCAGGGAACTTGTAAAATAATTATAATGGAAGGCACATTTGAACTCAATAATGAATTTATATAATGCATTTTGAAAATGCGTGATAACAGCGCAAAATAATAGACGAAAAATAACAGGAAATAGGAACGCAAATATAAATGTAACACACAATGAATAAATAGTTACGAGGTAAAAGCATTCCAAAGCTTCACAGCATTTTCAGTTACCCATGATTGCGTCTGTTATACTTGCTGAGGACAGTGCGCGTTTGCCACGGATACTATTCCAATTCAATTTTTTGCTTAGCTGTGGGGTGAACACGAGTCCGACTAGCAGACGTATCGACCCCCGCAGTGTCNAGCGATAAACTCCAAAGAACCATAATTATATTTGCTGAATTCATGAGGTAAACGTTTTCTACAAAATGGAAATACAAAAGAATATTAGTATAAATCAGAGAAGTTGTAAAAAGTATAGGCGTGGACTAATATGAACTTCATATTCAATTTATATAATGTATTCATTATAAACAATCCCCCAGTTATGCGTGATAACTACCTTATTTATTACCAAAAACTACAAAAGAACAAAAAATCAATGATATCGGGAACATAACATCAACGTTTCATCATGAGATATCTACATATAAAAGCTAATTGACATTTGAACTCACCCATGATCGCATGTGTTATGCACATTGATGAAAATATGTGTTTCCTGCGGATGCCACTCTAATCCAGTCCTCTGTTAATGACAAAGGTATCATTCACATACATTCATTCATAAGGGCAATATGCTCTAGAATTAACTTTCATGTTGGACATCAATTATTGTTGATTGAGCAGTAAAAACCGACTTAGTTAAGTCGACTATCTCAATGATTAGCTAATTTCTGTAGGCATAATGAATAAATATCTCACCTTGATGCTTGACATTGCGTACCAGATGTACTTGGCGTCTGATCTGAGAACCTGTGTGATAAATTATTGGAAATGAATTAAAACCTTACCGTGTCAGTGGTGGACAGTTCTCTTTTTCGGTTCCTAACTCCGGTAAGTTGATATTACTGCTCCTTGAGTGCCATATGTCAACTCCGTAGTCTACGTACCTTACGATCAAGCTGATAACAATCATAATAATGATTGATAATTGGCCCGGTTTAGGCCATTGTCTCATTGTCCTCATTGTCTGAGATGAACCACTTTTGGAGCACTGTGGCTGTCGCATTATCGGCGAATTCAACAATAAAATGCAACTTAAATAAAGGTAAAGTAAGGGAGGATTCCCATTCAACGCATAATGACTACTAAAAGGTAATCGGAATAATTTTACAACGATACGTAAATGTGAATAACTGACATATGTACATTTTCATTTGTGGTATATAAATGCTTACATGAAACAAATTATAATAGACAATAAGGTGTTACCTTCATTTTCTAAACGTTTCTACGGGGCGGCGCGGGTTAACCCTACGAATACCACTATGGCGGAGAAACAAACTGCCCACCAAAACTAAGGATCAATTAAAACAGCGGAAAATGTTGCCCATAAAATGAAAATGGAAGAAACTAGTTTATCATTTATGAAAATATAATGATTTAATATATAATTTTGCACAACTGAAATAGAGAAAAGAAAATTTTGCAAAAAAACGTGAAAATCGGAGCACTTTTAGAGCGAAAAGAATTCTCCGGCGTGTTGACAGGGATGTACACCAACATTTTAAGCTTTGTAATCAGACAATTGAACCCAGACAAAATATGTAAGATCTTCAGCCACATATTTTAACACTAACGGAGACATAGCTAACACCACATACCTTAGACGGGAAAATCAAAATAGATGGCTTTACATTTTTTAGGAGCAACTAAAATGGAGGCCACGCCGGTGGTGTAGCTATCTACTTGAGCCAGCATCATCCTCCAGCCGTCTTAGTACCCCAGGATCCCATCCCCGTGATAGACACTCTATGGGAAAAATCTGTCTCCAGCAGAGATTCCGTGTTATTAGGAGTCATCTATCGCTCTCCAACCAGCGACCAGACACAGGGACAGGCCCTTCTAAACCAACTTCGCTGTTTTCGATCTTGCTGCCCCTGTACACACGTCCTCATAATCGGTTATCTTAACGCTCCAGCCATTGACTGGGTTAGGAAAAAATTCAGTGACATCTTCTTTGGTCAGCCCCTTGTATAACTTATTACTGAGAGATCATGGCACCAACATGTGTGCTCTCCCACCAGGTTTCGCTCGGGCCAGTCTCCTTCTCTACTTGATTTGGTGATAGCAAACAGTTGGCATTAAATCGAAGAGGTCCACACTCTTCCCTATTAGCAAAAGTGACCACTCTCTTCTGAGCTTTGAATTCATCGTTCATTGGCTGTCTTATACGTCAGCACCAAGAGCCTTTTTGTCCTTCAAACGGACCAACTTTGCTGCTCTAAGAGGTTACTTGGCAGCAAATTTGACTTATGTTAAGCTATCTTCAGAAATGAGCGGATTCAGTAATCAAATTAAAAACCTACTCCGAACAAGCGACTGTTTGTATGTTCCCTAGATAGTTAACCCAACCAAAAGCCTCCCTCCTCTTCCACGTTCAATAGGCTAACTTCTGGACGAACGGAACGTTCTTCTTGCAAGATATAAGCGTACAAACTCGGATAGTGACGCGGATAAATTAAAACATATCCGGAACCTATGCAAGAGCAAGATCAAGGAATTCTTCAATCGGCAACAAAAGATATCTTGGTCAGGGCAAAAAGAAAACCCTCTTGCCTCTTCAAACTTCTTCGCCTTAAAAGGCAACCCAGTTTCTCTACTGTAGCCTAGAAACTTTTTGACGGCTCCCCAAATACCTCACCTGATAAGACAGTGGACACCTTCCAAACTGGCTTCCAAGATATTTTCAACTTCGCTCTACCTAGTTTCTTATCTTCCCTATTATTTGAATTAATCTTCACCTCGTTTCCGCTCGAATCTGTTGACTAAACTTCGTGGCACATGCAAACCAGGTGCCTGTGACCACTTTCTAAACAGAATCTCTATCAGTACACCGATTCAGCTTCAAAGCTGTATCTGTGGAACACATTCCATCTTGGTACATACTCCTAGAAGTATTGTGACCACTTATTTACTATTTGAATTACTCCCCACCTCGTTTTCTTTCGAATTTGTTGACCAAACTTCGTGGCACATGCAAACCAGGTAGCTGTGACCACTTTCTAAACAAAATTCTTATCAGTACACCGATTTAGCATCATAGCTGGATCTGTGGAACATAATAATTCGCATACCTACTCCCAGCAGTGTTGTGACCTATTCCTCCATTATCCAAATGCTTTCAATATGGTTTTCACCTGTATCAGTTGACTCAATTCCGTGGCACATGCTAACCAGGCAGCTGTGTTCACTTTCTAACAAAATTCTTATCGGTACAGATTCTAGATGCAGCACACTGGTCAACCTACATAGCTGATCAGTGGAATGAACTCTTCTGGTGAATACATCTTTTTACTTGCCCAATCTGTTCTTATGCCGTAGTGAGAAATCGGATTTATTCATTTCGCCTTTGTTGCCATTGCATACTGTGTCTAGTGGCAATATTTGTTGATTCTTTTATAGATACCAGCGAGTAGTCGTCTACTTGACTGTCCGGAACTTCTAAGATAAAATTGCATGATAACCTGCATGCTTCCTTCTCGCCCAATCCCTCATCAGCTAGGTTAAAACCTAAACTGTTTTGCGTTTCTGTCTTCTTTTCCAGAGATGTGCTGCTGTAAGGAAAAAAGGCGTCTTCCGTTAGATTGGCACGATATCCANACCAGAAGCAAGATACAATAATATCTTCCAATGACTGTGCTTCTTTCCTATCATGCACACTCTGAGTGACCCCCACTTCTGTCCGTTCCCGTCTAACGATCTGCAGGCTGCTTCTTGTTATTTTACTCACTGATCGTCGTATTTCCAATTATCCCATCATTCATCCGGTTTATCGATTCTGGTTTTTCGTCCTACTTCCACCGACTTGCTCTTTGGGAGCATTCCGCCATCTCGAACCATTTTCTCTGACACCTTGTCCACTTTGTGTTCCATTTGTAATTATGCTCAATGCGACCTANGTTTTCCTCTTCGGCTTCTCATATATGGATGATTATGTTGTACATTTGATCATGCCTATGCATGCTTCACGGGTCTCCGTGAAATATACACTTATTATTATAAGTCAGGTATAGCCCCCATTGAGCACTTCATTGTTCAGACCGAAGAAGTACCGAAACTTCTAATTTCTTTAAATCCTTATAGTTCAATGGGCCTAGACGAAATCCATCTCAGAATACTCAAAGGGACAGTAGTTGTACTAGCCCCACATTACGGGCGGCTGTTTAAGAAGTGCCTAGATAAAGGTGAATTCCCTTGTGCCTGGAAAACACAAACATATCATCGATCTACAAAAAGGGACCCCGGTATTCCGCCAGCAGCTATAGACCAATAAGTTTAAAAAGCCTCCCCAGCAAAATCTTTGAACATCTCCTTAAGATACGTATTACGGAACACCTGAAGGAAAACAACCTTCTTTCTCCTTTTCAACACGGCTTTGTTCCTGGCAGATCATGCATCACCAATATGCTTTATGTCATGGAAACGCAGGCATATGGTGATGGTAAAATCTCACATGCAATCTTCATAGATTTTGCCAAACCCTTTGATCAAGTACCATATTCTCCACTAATGCACAAGCTGGAAATGTATGGTATTAGAGGCAGGCTTCTTAATCTTCTTGGAAGCTTTCTATCCTCGCGCTCTTTCTCTGTTAGGCAGGAAACTCTTTCTCCATCTCTTCCTCGATGACAATAGGTGTTCCCCAGGGATCCGTGCTAGGTTCACTCCTTTTTATTCTCTACATAAATGACCTCCCGGACAAATTCCCTATCCACATTGCTATCTATGCCGAAGATGTCACAATCTGGGGGAGTGACACATCAGCAGTATAGGCAGCCATGGATATCACCAAAGCATGGTCATCAGACTGAAGCCTACCAATAAATTATGACAAATGTGAAAGTATGTCGTTTGGCAGGGGCTGCGCGTACACCTTCAATGTGTACAACACATCCCGATATCATTCTGTCAACCAGCATAAGATTCTTGGCTTCTGGTTAACTAATTCTTTCTTTACTTGCCACCACTAAAAAGCCCGAAAATGACTTTTGGGGTACTCAACTTTATTAAACGCTCCTTCCCTTGTTTTGATAAAGAATATTTTCATCTCTTATATGGCACTTATGTAAAACCGCTATTAGAATACGGGGCACAGATCGCGCGCTCCTGGCTTGTAGATGATCGTAACTTCCTCGAACGAGTTCAACGAGCAGCCACAGAGCTTATCTCAGGTCTCTTCCATGTCCCATGCCCCACTCGTCTCACCCCATTGAACTCTTACCCCATGAACACCCACCATATTCCAGTGGACCTTCTCCTTCATTATCAATTATTTTCCACGGACACGGCCAACCAGTTTTTCACCCCGTGTAGGTTAGACAATCTTCGTGGTCACAGCAGAAAGCTGTTTAAGCCTCGGTGCCGCACCAGAGTTCGTCAGTGGTTCTTTACCCATAGAGTCATCTCGTCATAGAACAGCCTCCTGCAGGAGGTTGTTGACGCGCCTTCAAAGAACATATTCAAACACGAGCTCGATATCTTCCTTGATCTTAAACACGCTTCCAACAACTTCCATTAGTTGCTTTCTCTCGATGTGTTCATCTATCACTCCATCCATCATGTTCTCGTTTTAAATGCATTTAGTCCAACTGCATTGAGTCATAATTTTTGTTGTTGTTGTGTATTTTTGTGCGTACGAGAAACCAAACAAAACGTAAAACGTAAAAAACAGAAAATCTTTTTGAAAACTATGCGTCATATACCTCCTTAATATCTCCGAGTGTAATTTATGTCAAATTTTACTTACGTGCATGTATAAATGTATTTACTATCCAGATGCGCCTATTTGTGCACTGAAAGCAGAAACTGCACCCCTCCCCTCTTCCGTTTCAGATTCTTCCTTGCAATTACTTGAATCTCCATATCAGTCACCCTCACTAGTGGGCCGTGCTCTCAAATTTTCGCCAGCGAGCATTACCCATCAACCGAAAACCTACAAGTTTCCAAGATCCGGGACCAATGAGCTTAGCCGTGAAATACTTCAAGACTTCAAGACCAACAAATTTCAAAACTTTCAAAATAATGCTCAATATCGCGTTCACTGCAGTTGAGATTTAGTGATTCTAATGTAGTCGATATCATTCCTCGATAGACCGGCCACGACGCCGAATGTAGTATTATGAATAGTACTCGAAACGGAAATCCGTAATGCGCGCAATACCGATTCCCATAATAGAACAACTTCGAACGGAATAGCACACGGAATTTATTCGATTCATGTACTATGCATATTCAATGCATTTAAAGCGAGGTCAGTGTCATACATCAGAAAGTCTTTAAGCTGGAAAGATTTATGCTAAATGCGTTTTAAAGGTTAATTAATGTTTAATAACAAATGAAGCTGACGTAGCTCATACGTAGCTGCTGGTAGCTGAAAGATACGCCGTCTTCTGTTAAGTATAACATGTAACCCATTGGAAAAATGTCAAGATTTCTGGATATTCCAAACATCTCTATCAGAACTCATCTTAGTCGGCATCGTTTCAGCGAGAAAAGATTTAGTGTCAAAAGCCTATACCTGCACCTCAACTGTTTCATTCTCAAGATCAATTTGATGGCGCGTTTATAAACTTGCTTTAGTCTACTGATATGTATCCGTACATTGGAGCAAATTGGGAGCCCGAAATGCAACGCCGTGTTGGCAGGGATCTTTGAGTAGGAATGGGGCCCGAACTTGAACAGTATTTGAGGTGCATCCGGAGGAAGCTACATCTAACGTGATGAAGAACTCACCAATTTTTTGTTTCAGAAAGTTGGCAGGCAAATTGGACCACAAAAAGGAAAATGGACAGTTATGGATACCGAGTAAAAATGCAAGAAACAAAACACTGTGCGTGAATAAGTATCATTCCATATTTGCCGTTTGTAGTGCGCTGGATGGAGAAGAATGTTTTGAAAAATATTACTGAAGAATGAAAACATAAGTTAAGTTTAAAGACAATCTTTGATGATCTTATGTGTCAGTGTACACGATAGATAGTGCCAAGGAAGATTGTGCCGAAATTAGTTAGAGAAAACAGGGGGTGCTTAGTCTTAACGACAGTCGCATTTGTACACATGATGACTGTGAACATTATCTGGCAGGTGTATCTATGGTACATCATACCGATACGATTTGTCTTTGGAAATATGCGGTGATACGAATCTACGAGAATACGCCAGTCCCGGAGCAGCGCGGCACAGTTTCCGGACATTGGTAGTCAATCGACCTTAAGCGCTGACGCCAGTA
>UZAN01045653.1:15500-31745 GCA_900618425.1 Echinostoma caproni
ATTTATCAGTGAAGGCAACACCTGAACAAAACAAGAATTAGCAAATTCCAGTCACCCCCTATATGAGCGTGTTAATAAATATACGACCCGTTCATGCGATAAGTCCGGAGTTCAATGCCCGGGCGGAACTGTTGGATATGCATTACTGGTGACCTCTAAGGTAAGTGAAACTCGAGTCTACAGTGCGTCTCGAGTACATGGTTGCCTGAAGGATTGCCTGAGGATTGTGCGTGAAGGTGAACCCCAAAGGATAAACAGTCCAAATCAAAATCACTTATCACCACTCACTACTCGCAAGTAACGGTGCATTGAAAATCATAATTCCATCTGGGTAAGGTTTTCTGGATTCACGAACTCGATCACTCTGAGAGCTGACGTGTTCTAACACTGCTTAGGCAGTCCTCTTTGTCGGTTATCTGGCAACCGGTTTCTAGCTCAGACTGATGAATCTTGCGTTGATCTGTTTGACCGTTTTCCTCGAGGTTGCCGTGCTCGTGCCTCATATTAGAGTGTCTTCTCTCGGGTTAAGGCACAGTATGATGAGTGATCGACTACACGCCCATAGCTGCACGCATGTGTACGGCCTTCGGTCAGTTGATCAATCGTGACTTCACGCTGCTCAGTTCGCTT
The DNA here is from genome assembly GCA_900618425.1 of Echinostoma caproni. NCBI lineage: Eukaryota > Metazoa > Platyhelminthes > Trematoda > Plagiorchiida > Echinostomatidae > Echinostoma > Echinostoma caproni. The sequence goes on from UZAN01045653.1 coordinate 16,131, forward strand.
TAACATTTGACCGGGGGCCAAGAGACAACATCTATCAATGTACACGGATTTCCTTAGCCTATGCCCAAACCGTTACACGTAGGAAGTACTAAAATAAAACAAATAGCATCCGTGATTGCCTAAAGTTTAAATTCCCTTTTCTGTCTTGATACGATGAAAAGATAAACTACTTAGACCTAGAAATTGCGAACAAAATGTTTTCAAATATTAAACTCAGTGTGGTATGTATTTTAAGAACACGATGTGGTTATGGAGATGATTGTGCGACACCAGCTAAAACAGGTATTCGGTGCATCGTTCCCAGAATTGGTTAATAATCCGGTAATCCGTGAGAGTTGTGTCTTAAAATTTGTGATACAAATTGACTATCAGAAGCTGTCGTTTAATCTGTGCTCACATACTTCCATGCGTTCTGTACTGATCACGTGATTTGAATGCTATTAGAACAAAGCAAACAAAACAGTGCGTAAATCGGAATGACTGATCTCGATCTTGATAGAGNNNNCATCACTGTGATTGAGACCAATGAAAAGTGGGCACAGACAATGTGAACTTGGTTATTGTGTATTGTATTATATTGTGTATTCCAGCCGGGATAAACAGTCCGATCTGGCAAATGTGTACAATAGGGGAGTTAGAAGATTTATGAACAACTAATTGAGGGAAACATAAATGAAAAATAACAATAATAACCCAACCCGAATTGTAATGTGTTCAGACTGGGAAAGAAGAGTGAAAAAGGAGGATATAGTACATTTTGTCCATTCTTGTAGAACCTCTAACAGCTGTGCTTCGTCTTCTACCGCCCATTTACAGGTATAACAATCTTCAATCTTTCATTGATTTCTGTTTTTTTGTTATCTGTTCGATTCAAAAGAGAGAGGAGTACTAATATCAGAACTTCCTCAAAACAGTCTGGTATGTTGTCCGGTTAACCACTTCAGGTCGATGGATAACAAATTTTAAGAGAAGTATAAGGTAATTTTATTTGACACGCGAATGCCAGCCAAAGAGATTAGATTATTAAAAGAAGCGCCCTACTTGATCCAACTTACTTTGCACATGTTTGTACCATCGTGATTTGAAATTAACATTGATGGTAAATTAGTTAGTTAATTTTTAGACAGTTAGTTAGCTAGTTTATTTGTTTGTTTGTTTGCTCATTTGCTAGTCAATTGGCTAATTAATTCATTCGTTCATTCGTTAGTTAGTTAGTTAGTTAGTTTAGTTAGTTAGTTAGTTAGTTAGTTAGTTAGTTAGTTAGTTAGTTAGTTAGTTAGGCAGGCAAGAAGGTAGGTAGGTAAGTAGTTAGTTATAAGGCCCGGTGTGTTATTTGTTGTGAACAAAATAAAGCTAATAAAATGCTTCAATTCGGAAGTTTTCTGTGGTTATTACAAAATAGATACATATTCAGTTTAACTGAAAACGATATACAATTCAAGGCCAAAAGAATGGAAAGTATACTATCAACATGTACAAATGTTGGCGCCGTGATCGGGATGCATTAATAACAAATGTCTATCTCAATTGGTGATCACAACGTTACATGTCACTTCCAGAAACTGAAACACGGAGATCTCGTACAGGGTTTGAACAGACAAGTCAGAAGACAAACACTGCGAGGAGAATTTCCTTCATAAGCTCACACAGAAACACAATGAAACCAAATCAGACTTCCTAATGCATTTCATACTTTTTATATCAGAAGATTGGAAGGATTTGATTATATGATAAATTCATTGTGTTAATGAAACGTGAGCTGGAAAGTTAGAACATAGTCTGGTTGTAAAAATTTCCAAACAAGTCATAATCCTGGATGCTAGTACTGAGATGCGCGAGGTGCGTTGCCCGCAACGAGCTCGCAAAGATGGGTTGTGCTATCTCGAGGATATTCACAGTGAGAGACGGTCTGATCAGCAGCCCGGTGACTGAGTGGGTAGTATGCTTGCGATCTACCTGTGAAGTCCCGGGTCCGAACACCAGTTGGGTAGATGGATTAGCACTGCTGATGAAACCCAGCTAAGTAGAAACAGCTAAACAGTGCTTCCTAGATTTCCAACTCACGCTTCATTTACACGACTATTTCATCATTTCATATTTGACTCAAGAATAATTAAGAACAGTGTAGCAGGATAATTGATACTGATTTGAACTAATCATCTTTCAGACTTTACCTTCACGCACAACCCTCAGTTCTTCCAGTTAACCATACACTGGGCAGCACTAGGCTCAAGTTTCACTCTTATTATTATCATCAGTAGTGCATATCCATCGTCCCATCCGGGCTTTGAACTTCGTATTCAACACATGGAAGGCGTGAGTGTTACCACCGTGCCAACCATCTCTTGCCAATTAGTTTGTTCGGGTACCATCTTCAGTAATAGTCAGTCAGTTCGTTTTGGTCCTACAACAACACATAAGTATATTAATCCTCATCCATTCAAAAATTACACGATCGATGGGTAAAACAAGAATCCAAAGTCCAGGACTCCGTGTAAACTTGTAACTAGAAGCATTTCGAAGTAAACTAACACAAAGGATGAATGATTCTAAAAACCAGTGGCTGTTGTAAATGACGAAAGTTTCGATTAGGCTGACCGTTTCGTAAATTATGATAGTATTTTCTACACATTGATAACGAGAGAAATATCGGAATCTTATTAATTATTTCATACTTCCCTTCATCGACGTGTCTACCTTCAAAACCGCTAGAAGCAATTTCTGAGAGATTCATGGAACTGTGACTACACCATGTAAAGCCGCTCAGCACAATAGCATTCGTCAGAGGCATGCTTTTACTACTGATGTCCTTGTGAGTAGTATAGTTATGAACACGTCTATTTTGATCTAATCGGTGGCTGCCTTAAATTGAACCGATTCGTTAATTTCTTCCATGGAACTTATGAATCTTCAGAGTTGGTTTCATAAGATTTGTTGAATTTAAGCTTTGTACAGTAAGTCGTGATGCAGATAAAATTATATGAAAAAACCGTGGCCGTTTCTATCACCAAAAACCATCGACTTCCCTTTTTTAATTAATAGTTATCAGGAGTGTTATACGAATGACATCACGATAGTCCCTCAAGCTTAAGAGTCAATGGTGAGCCTAAAAGGATCCTGGCGTGATCGCTCAAGAGCCTTAGGTGATTGCTTATGTCCACAGATCATTGGTGTAACAATGAAAATGGATCTTGAACTGTTGCCACGATAGGTGAAATATTCAACTTTCCTGATAACATTAGTCAAAATTTCGTGTGGCAAGTCATTCACGCCTATTCTCCTAGAGCTTTATTTTAATATATGAAATATTTTAGAAATAATCTAAAGATATAAAAGTAAGAATAATAATTCAGGACACTACATATGATCTTATTTATGTTACTCTCGCCGTGTGATGAAATCCAATCACCATGCAGACGGGGAGCCACAATAGCCATCAAAGAACAGATACCTTCCTGCTGATTCTTGATTCTCCTGTGTAACCATCATACGAGTTAGTCAACATGAAGAGATCTGGCAACCCATTACATAGGAAGCGATATTTATCACGGTATAGTTTGTTACATATGCCTCTCCTTCAAACACATGAAGCCTCTGGGCTTGAAAATCCATCCCGTTGGTTGCAATCAGGCGAACGGCACACGATATAGGAATCAATCAGTAATACCAGTTGACATTGAAAACCATCAACTTTGTCCGTTTTATACCGGGCTTATTTTTAATGGTCGCTCAGAATGTTGGAATTATGAGTGTTCCACGTTAACAATGAAACGGGATTGACGTGTCTGGTCACTGTTTGTGTTTGTGGTGTCACATCAAACGAAGCAAAATTTCAGTATTATTCCCTAAATTTGATAACTGGCTTTTAATTACTGGGTGCCTTCTGTCACGAAACCCACAAAAGACGATATAACTTATTATGAAGCACAAAAAACAGCCAAGACCCCACCGGTATCTATCGAGGTTATCATGGTTTGAACTTGAACATACTGTGAATCCTATCGCTGAACCACGGAGTCTACCCACCCAGGAGGCAAACACTCTACCGGCAAGCACCCTGATGGGCATTTTATCATCACTCGATCATTGTTTCTGAACAAGGGATTGTTGAAAGCTATGTACGCCTTTTTTAACTTTTTAGCTCTATGGTTTCTGATGCGCACTACTGAGACAAAACCCGAGGGGCTCAGGAAACACGGTACTGTTTTATGCCTATACTAGTTTTAGAAATACATTGAAAGCTCAGTATGAAGTGAATGAGGAAATCTTTGCCTAAAATAGCAAAACAAAATGGTCATGCTAAAGTGACACTATAGATTAGCACATCCATCGACGAATTCATGAAGCACACTCGAGATATGACCTATAGATTAAAAAGGACTAGTCATTGGGTCGATGATGACAAGTGATCACACTTGGACTAATCGTTGCATGCCGTAAACTAGCGTAGTCTGGAGCTCTTGTGAACCACTTATCTCCGTTAAGCAAACCCTTCATTTTGGTCATCTTTAAAGTCTATGGCTATTAGGCAATAAGTAAAAAGCCGCTCACTGTTTTTCACGTGTTCAATTTCCGTTTTAGCTGCACAGTCTACTCCATGACATTATCGTCAAGCTACGTGACACTTCCCACTGTCGTGCCAATTTAGTTTACTCACGTGACTGATATGTGGACTAAACACAACAGCCATGCAATGCGTTTTCTGATTGGATGTCATCAAATCCGGAGGCGAAGCCTTATCAAGGCTATAAGAAACCTTTTCCTTGCCAGGTTTTCAGACATGGTGATCACTTTATTCTCAACTGCTTTGTTACACAGCGCTCGACAAAAAGTGGACAATCTGCGATATCAACATTCATGTGTCAAGTGTTGTCTACGTTCATCCTGAGACAATTCAAGTATTTTTTGATTGCCTTCTCAATCATGGACGCTATGTTGGAATAATCGATGGACAGTTTGGCTCCGGTTGTGTTCAGCTCCATGGATTTACCTCAAACTGAGACCCTTGATTGAAGATTGAAAGAAAAACGAAAGAACTCCATTGTTCATGTTAAAAATCCAAGCTAATATTCTAGACAGGATTTTGATTTATTTTTATGCAGGCAATAAAGCAACTGGTGAATCTTGGTTTACCCTAAATTTGTCAGATACCATAGTGGTTTGTCACACAATGAACTAACCAGAGCAGGATGCAAGCAGTCTCGATTGCAGGGTATTGCACAAAGATTTAAATCGATCCGTCTCTTTTGAACGCGGACAGAAATGCAGCTCGGGATTCACATACACACACATACAACAGCCGGTGACGTTGATGATTGCGAAATCCGAACATGACGGGGCCGGGTCCATCACGGATGTAAAGAGATTTATTAAGCCCAGTGAAGTGCGAAAAGTGACTCTTACATCACACATGCAACCATGAAATGGGCTAGGCTACCATGTGTGTATGTGCGCGCGTGAAATCGAGCACACAATTCATAGGCATGGGTGTAATTGTTCACCTCTTTAAGCATCCTTTCAAGTGTAATCATAAATGCCTGTTCCCACGACTCGGTTTATGGACCTCAGGTACACACACACAGATGCGCACATGCCTCGTTAGACAGATTCCCATCAACTGTAAGAACCAAGCGGACTATAGTTAAAAAATCTCGACTTCAGTAAATTCGACTAAAATCGGAACCTTAGGAGATCGGGTTCTCAAGGAACAAAACAAATACCCTTGAAACAAGTATGCGTTTAGACATACAAACACACAAATATATGTGTGTAAATATCTGCAAACATATACACACAATTCTTATTTGTCATCAGGTTATCATGGCCTTTGGAAACGTTACTTACGATAATAGAGCCCCGGGATGATACGTCTCACTGATGAGAGTGAGGATGATGAATGTGTGAAACGAATGCTCTGGGAAACAATTCAACCGGATTCATTCCACTTTTCTATGAGACAGACATGCACACACACACACACACACACACACACACACACGGTNCTAAGGAGAAACACTCGGATAAACACGGTCGACTTATGTAGGCCAGCATAGCGAACCTATGACATCATTTTACACGCCACCCTACTAGCTGTACAGTTATATCGGAGATTGTTGCAGTGTTGCTCTTTCTCTTACTCTCTCCTAACTTTATTGGTCCACCGAAATCAACCCAATTCTAGGAAGCTTCTGACGAAATCAGGCAGAATACAGTCTGTTCGCATAAGCTAGCCAGTAATGGTTTTTATCCTCATGCACGCATGAAGCCTACAACTATTTCGTAGTGTCTAATCTCACCGGATTTTCATGTTATCCGGACCGTGTTTTTCGTGATTTATCCACGGCGTTAAGCCAACTCCGTATTTTGAATCGATTTAATTGTGGTGATTCATTTTTATTTTTCAGACCTTTTTGCAGATCAATATGTACCTAAGGATGCAATAAAAACCAATTTATTGTCGTGACATGATTTGACTCAGTTTGACTGAAGACAAAAAAGGATAATGACATCCCAGTTGAACGTGATGGATACAGATAAATCATGATTAAGTCGTATGTAACTGAGCGTCAGTTTTGGTTGATAGAATTTTATTGTGATTAAAGTCAGGCCGCCGTTAATTGCACAGCCTCATAGAATCCCGCTGCAATGTACTACAGACTGAACCACATTGGAGCGAGTTTCTTTCCAGAAGTGTACCGTTGAGCGTTAGGAATACTCAGCAGAGAACACAAAAATCCTACATTGGGTGAAATCTTTATTGTGTATAAGCAGGTATTGGCATTGTGGAAAATTTGGTACGTGAAACAAAATTTAGTCACCTAGTAACTCCGTACGTATCAGATATCAAGTATGCAGCAAATGTTTTTGTCGTGCAAATGGAATGCTGAAATGCTTGATCATCAGATTTGCGGATTAACTATAAAGGAAATCCTTTGCGATCACCTTCAGTGTACCCTCCATGCGGAGCTCATCTCTCAGTACGTCATTTGTGTGATAGGTGCCCCTCATCAGTTTTCAGCGTATTTCTCAATGGACAGATATAGTCAAATTTCAAGAATCATTGTTTGCCAAAAAAAAACTGGCGGAAGACAGCCTTAACCACGTATTACTATAGATTACTTTACAAGAGCTGAGGAAACTATTGTTTTTTCCCATGCAGTCCAATCTCCGCCGAACGGTAACCGAGTCCAATATGTGCCAACAAGAAAGGAAGCTTGTAAAACCCGAAGCTGCAACAATCGGTCAACTGTGTTTTCCTTCTGACCAGATCATGCGCTCCACTATAGCACGAAGATAACAGAAAGTGCACTGTTTCAACGATTTGACAAAGTAGCTGCCACAGGTCCATCTCCGTTAAGGAACCTAGTCATCGTCATTACAAACTTTATCTAAACATTTTAAGTGATTGGTAATCTTGGGGATGGCTATTTTCAACAGAATTACTCATCCACCACGGTGGGTAAGGTACTGTTTCGGTTGATGTGTAAAAAAAGAAAATATTCATGCCACCTCAATGGCATGAGAGGTCCTTGTCGGAAAATGAAACTGAGTAATACGAAAAACGGTCCTATTTACTATTTGATGGTTCCATGGGATTTGGACATCAAGTCTATTCCAGTGTTAATTTATATCATCTCGTTGTCGAAATCTGAGGAAGTCATGAATGTGAATGGGTACTTGGATGCTTTTACTTGAATTACAATATTGTGACCGTATGTGCGAAATAAGGTTCATGCAAAAAGTCTACACGGGTGTATTAATGGGAGACACCATCTAACCACTACTGAAAAGTACTGAATTAGTCGGTCACTAATTGTGGTTAACAAAAATTCGATCTGTCCCTTACGCCATACACTGTACATATATGAGCAGTGCTCAATAATTATGAGCATTCTTGAAACAGAAATTCATGTCTGTGGCTTCCCAGTGTACATGGTTGAGTTAATGAGTTAAAAATCGTATGCCAAGATGAAGTCCGGAAGATCTTTGGTTGAAAAAAACAATATCTATCCTAAAAACGGACTTTCGTCAGCTTCCCCCTCCCAAGTATTTTGATCCTCATTCAAGGGATTGAATAAGATATGGCTCCACATCAGAGGAAACACATGCTGCTTTGCATAAAAATTGTTTTTTCTTAATTCTGGGCCGTAACTTCAGGAATGCTACAATTTTTTTCGTGACACTCAAGGTCGCACAGTTGCAAAAACGGTGATACAACAGAAGGAAGGACATTCCAGTGGGATATAACGTTCGGAATGAATGCTCTATTCACCCATAGCTATCGATATACAGGTATGCTACTGAAAACTGCAGTGTATTTACAAACTGATAGCCATGTTCCACGAGAGTTATCAATACCTGCATAAAGGAAGATCAAGGTTATTTTTCAATTCAGCATCCATTATTTTCGTACCCCTTTGGAGAGCTAAATATGTTTAACAGTTGGAACTGGGTATGGATTCGATCTTATGCTAAGTCACACGGTGCTTAATCGTCATAGCTGATTTCGTAATAAACATTTTTGTTTAGTGCTCGGTTGCAGGAGTCAACCCCATAGCCTGTGAAATTGATGTGAGAGTAACAGCGAGGTTTCCCGCTGCCGAATTTTGACGGTGATAGCGTGCCTTGAAACACCCATTGGACAGTGAATTAGACCACTGGACTCGAAAATGGTTTGCACAATTATCTGTAAATGTTCATCAATATGGTTTCTTGGGATCTCAGACATCCGTTACCGCTCTGGAGTGTCGAACGCGTGTCACATTGGATTTGACTAAAATGAACCAGGTCCCATATATTCCCCTGTTTCATTTCTGTATCTCCAAAAAAACAATGAAGGGGATCTTTAAAATCAGAAAACCCCCATCATCTTTACTGTTTCTCATTTTAAAATAATAACATCCGCTTACAAAGCGAAAATTGTTTGCAGTAAAATATTCACTATATCGGTGAAAACGGAAGATGTTTCCTTCTGTACGAGTCAAATAAGCGTATCATTATTTTGTTTTCCAAATATTGCTAAAAATGTAGTTAGGATCCCATGGCCTTCAATAACACCCCCACTGACCTTGATACCTAGTTTGCGCAACAAAGCCACAGTTGTCCGTTCTAATCCGTTCTGATCTATTCATACATCTTTGTATTCCAATAGGAAATCAGATCGGCAGAACTGGCGATGAGTCATGTGGTACCTTTTTCGTCCCATGTCATTCGGGCACCCATGATGGTTATCGGATTTTCAAAATACATCTGTGTTGAACTGGGTGGGGTTTGAAATCAGGGTAGGTGGGATAGTGGATAAAATAAGCTCCCTATAATGGATCTCCCCGCCGGTGAATGGTCACTACAGTAAACGAATGTGAAACAATGGTTGCATGAAAATATTCATACATGGGGGCTTAGAACCTGAGTGATAATCTGCATAAGTGTTGTATGAGAGACTTTGAAATGCGGTTTTGCTGAGAGCTTTGGACTGTCGTCTCAATGAATATGATACAAAAATCGAAGCAATAGATAAGAAATTTAGAATTCTTACAAACCTATTTAAATCACACCTACATAGTGCAGTGCGGGTGTGTGCGGGGGGGGGGGTTGGATGATAAAGTGAATTCTTCACTGGTAATCTACGATGTAGTATGCTATGTCGCTGAACAATGAGATCATTAATTCAAAAAGCACAATGCTTTATAAGTGTTCTAGGGCACGATTTGGTATACGAAAGGAAAGAATGCAGAATGTTGATGTCAAATGAGCGTCAAGTTTTTTAGTCTGTACAACCAAGAGAAAAGTCTATAGCTTATACATGAACAGAAAGTAAGAGAGGGATTCGGGCATGTTCCTTCGGGACCCAGGCTTGACGACATTTCAGTACGTTCCCACAGGTTGTCTAATTCCGCGCACAGTATGAGGTACACTGAGACAGACTAAGTAAACTAATAGACAGTTGCCATGGCACAACAACAACAACCACTAGCACTGCTTGTCTCTAATAGGCCATATGGCCTTTTCTTAATTGTGAACACAGTCGAGGGTATTGCCAATGCCTGGGGTGCAGATGGAGGGAGGGGAACTGCAGAGAACAAATATTCACACGTATTCTGATGAATTCACAACCGCTGTATTCTGTAATCTGTCACTGGACGCATGCTACCGCGACTCTCACGTAAAGATCAGACACATGCACTGTTGGTGTGGTCAATTAGATCACGTGCTTGTTTGGCTGAACATGGCTTTCACCTAACTGAAAATAAGCTTTGAAACTATTGGCTGACCGCGGCAGGTTATAATGGATAAAGATTCCATTCCAAAGTTAACATCACTCCTATAAACGTGAAACGATTGTTGCTGAAGTAATTTCAGTAGTTGGAAGTAGAATGGGAACACAACAACATGTTAACCACAGGGTGAGTGCGTAGAACTACTCAAAACGCGTTTGAAGTTTCGCTGTCAATCACTTATTTGGTCCTATGAAGGTAAAAGTACACCATGACGGAGGTTCATGGTGCTTGTTCTGAACAGGCCTTAGGGGGTTACCTATTAACAGACAAACGGTTGGCTGTCAATTCTGAAAAAAAGCCTACGATATAATACTATTGAAGTCAACTGTGGCACAATAGAATTTAATGTGTATAAAACACATTCAGAAAAGCACATAGGCAAATGGTTATGAATATACTTGCCTCCTTTTCAAATACGTATTTTCAGTCAGGATGGAATAGAGTCTGTTAAGCGGCTTTGTGCAATTTCGATCTTGAACTTATGCTTGGTATTGAAGGTTTGATAATGAACAAACACTCACGACTAGCTTTTCAGTCAAAAGCTAAAAAACCTTTCTTGACCTACGTCATGGTACGTTATCCGGCAAAACGACCAGTTTGCAGAATTGTTTTTGTATACTTGGTTGTAAAAATAATTTTCCACATGGTTTTCACAATTTTGACCCCACAGAAGAAATAATACCAACAATAGTAAACAGTTTGTTTTTTCCTCATAAACTGTCTACTTTTCTTGATAAACTGTGAGGATACCCCAATAACAAGCATCATTAGTTTCCACCACTGTGTATTTGAACTTTTCCAGATGAAATAATTCGTCAACAGTGAAATGTCTAACAAGCTATGAGTAATCTGAAGTGTTTGAGTAGATCTGTATTCCGACGAAAGAATTTGGGTACTGTCCACGTGTTCTGTCATAAGAACGACCTGTGCAAACTGATCCACTAACTGCCTACGACTTATGATCATCTTTACTACTTGTCAATGGATTTCAAAACGCGTCTTCAACTTCCATTTAAACGTCAATGAAATTGACGTCTGGTCTGGGCAGTTCAGGAACCGGCTTTCTCACTGCCAATAGGCATCAACCGCACGTGGGTCTTTTTTATCTTTGAAGTATCAACAGGTGTCCCAGGGCTGATTCATCAAACCATTATATAACATGAACGTGCGCTTTCACCTGTCTTTAACCAAGTTTTCGATTCATAACCGGAGGCTGCATCAAGTGTTAACAAACCTCCCGCGGTTTGAAGCATCATGACAAAATAGTCTGGAACAGTGAAGTGCTTCAACGGGCGGTCCAATCGGACGACACTTTGATGAACTTTGTGGATGAAGGGGGTTGAATAAAATAAAACTGTGAGCTGGTTATGGCCAGATACTTGTTACTGGTTTGAGCTATTATGATATAGCGGTTTACCTTTCACAGACGGGTATTAATGAACAAAACGATCGCAATAACACACTACACAATGCACGAGAAAATAAGGAAGCGTCTTCTGACTATCCCCAAAAAACTTCTTCTATCCCCTAATGGATTCATGCTCAATTTATAAACCCAACAGATCACCCAGGTTAGCACTGACTTCAGTTGCATACTATAATAGGTTTGTTGTAATTCTTAAACTTGTCCCTAAGTTGTTGTTATTCAAAGAGGTATAATTATTTTATTTAATTACTGCAAGACAATAACAGCTTGAAATGTATCGAGAAACTTATCAGTTCTATCACTACCGTGATCAAGTATGATCTGATCGATGCAGAGTATTTCATTCAAAAGCGAATTTTGGAGTAATGTTTTGAGGACCATATTTTTCTTCTCGAGTGATTTTAGTGTAAACTTCTCTCCCTAGTGTTCATTATTTATCATTTTCAGCACGTCATTTTAATTATTATTTATATAACCGACTACTACTCGTCTTTTGTTCACTTCACCAACTGTGCTATCAGTTATCTGCGGTTCGTGTGTGAGCCACATTCTCCCAGTACGGAATAGAGTTCCAGATCGCACGAATGCTTACTTGTCGTCATTTGATTGGCTGTCGACCACAGACGCAAACAGAAAGTAAACGCGTGACAGGTACATAGTAAATTAGGTCATTCGATTCCACACGATTGACTTTATTCCCCACACCCATGTCGGTACGCTCTTTTTGTAAAACGCTATGAAAAGTGATAATCAGCCTCTATGAGTGTGTGTGTGATCAGGGAATTTTTGTTGGTAGGCCTGTGAACAAGAGTTTATCGCGTTTCTAAAATGGTCAGATAAAATAATCACTCTTTCGATGAATAAGACCGTTTTCTCAGCTGAGAATGAGTCTTTAGAAAGTAGTTAGCTCTTGAGAAAGAATGTAGTCACGATCCCCTCTCCTATACACACGCACACACACACACAGAAACGTTTTAGGTTAATAAATCAGATCCCACTGTCTTAAGTCAACGAAATGGTTTGCTACAAGAAAGGGACATCCCCTTTTCTGTTTTACACAGTTAGTTAACTTTTGGAATTCTTTCACGAAAAGTAACACTTTTAACCAAGAGACATTGATAACTTGTGTTTCGGATCGTCTTACCGTTTGATGCATACATTCATATATACATACATACATACATACATACATACATACATACATACATACATACATACATACATACATACATACACGATATATGCATACATACATCAGAAATACCATTGAAAATTATTTTCCAAGGACAAAAAACATTTTTCGGTGAACACATTCCGGATAAGTATCTACGCGATTAGCTGAGGCCATCCCATAGTTTAGGCATCAAACCCTAATGTAACCGGCAGTATATAAAATCGGAGGGCCCATGTAACTCAAAACTCATGATTTGGAGTCACGCATGGACGCGAGTCACGTCTTTTCAAAGTTGCTCCGCTACCGAATTAGTTCCNTGTTCCGAGACGGTCAGTTGTCAGATCTGTTGGATAGTTACGTATCAGCAATTTAACTTTTCACGTTTGACCTCCGTGCAGCTAGTGGACTCCACGTCTAACTCACATTGAAGAACCACAGGGACAGTACGTGTCACGGTAACCGATGCCTCAACAAATTCTAATCAGAGAAAACTTGACCACGTCCACTAATTTTCAGCCAATGCATTCATAAGGCTTGCAGTCTCGTACCTCAGAGTTGGTTATTCCATCTCGCCTGTATCGAGTTGTTCGGAAACCGGCTACTACTTCCAGAATATGGTACAGATTTTGTGAGTAGACATAATACATTTCATATTCGCAAACTATACCTTTTGGAAGTCAAATTGTCCCAATATCATATCAAGATGTCCTCGAATTATTTCAAGATGTCCGGGAATCATTTCAAATTGGCTGATCGTTTCAAGATGTCTGGCGATTACTTCAAGCTGTCCCGTTGTCCTCACCGATGCTGACAAGCCTCCCAGCGATGTCTGAATGACTACCATGCAACACCGATTTCTCTACCTCCTGTTGAAGTGCGGGGGACGATTGTGAGATGGGATTTGGTAATAGTTAATATCACGTCAGGTGCATAGGTTGTTTCATCCTTTGTTTACATGCGTGATATTCATTAACTGATACTGTGCCTCCATCGTTTCCCCTGGTTTGACTGCAAGTACCCTAAAATACTGCGTTGTGGCTCAGCTATGATAACCGAAAGGCGTTATGATCTCCTAAAACTTACTAACTTATCGAACATTTTCACAATTTCCGATTGGTGGTGACTTCGGTAATCACTATTCTAAGAACGACCACGGTGGTGTTTTCATGGTGAACCTGAATCAAGAAATGCGACAATGGCAATAAGATTGTTCGAAGACAGCTTGCATTTACTACTTGTGAATGCCGTACGTTAACATAAATTCACCCGGTTTACTTTGTGTGATGGAGGTGTTTAAGTAATACTATATGATTTCAGCGATAGAGATTATCGAATTCAGAGCCCATACTCAGAAAAGTGCATTTTGGAAACATTCCAATTTTTAAACTTGTGCTTTCTTATAGAATTCCGTAACTCTTATGAAAATTATGGCATCTTTCGACATCCCTCTTTACGTTATTTCTATTGCAGTTGATCTGATAGAGATATCTCATTCCGTTCTTAAAATATGGCCAAAATGGTCATTTTGATTGTTCTGTGCTGGAAGGTGCTTCTGTGGTGGTGTCACAGAGATCACTTAGGGCCTGAAAGTGTCGAACAAACTCGATGTGAATCTGGTCGACACTGATGTGCACATCGATCGAGCATGATCTATTGGTGTCCCAGTGCAGCCGCTTGAGATGTAGCTTATGGAATTCTATTGCAGCATCATGCGATGGAGGTAAGGAATGGTTCAAGCGTTGATCGCGCATGATTCACTGGTATCAGCGAAGGGGACACACGTACAGAAGCATACGCGTACTAGCAAGATAAACAATCGATATGTATCCCATGAGAATTGAGGTGTGTGTGACCGAAGTCCGTCTCACAATCGTCCCCCGCACTTCAACAGGAGGTAGAGAAATCGGTGTTGCATGATAGTCATTCAGACAGCGCTGGGAGGCTTGTCAGCATCGGTGAGGACAACGGGACAGCTTGAAGTAATCGCCAGACATCTTGAAACGATCAGCCAATTTGAAATGATTCCCGGACATCTTGATATGATATTGGGACAACTTAACTTTCAAAAGGTTTAATCTGTTCGCACAGCGGCTTGTTTTATGGGATTTTGAGATCGCGTCTTTTCTTATACTTTCACTGCTCATCACAAATGGTCAACACAAATAACAAGATCCACCGTGGTATATCCCTCGCAATCCAACAACAAAGCAAAACACAATAGCAGATTCAGGTTTCTGCGTCAAACACTTGTGAGCACACATAAAAGTCAAAATCATTTATGCTCATATACCTCCGTTACTATACTGTTGCTACGTGCCCTTGACCTTCATCGGCGAGCGATTCAACTGTTTGGAAGATCCGCCTGATCCGGCGCTTTTGACCGTGAGAGATTTAGTTGATACGGTTTTCCAATCTCTCCATGACCTACGCACGGGCCGTTTTTTACACCATATCCTGAACTCCACCTCTCAACAGTAACCCGAAGTAAATCGTTTGATTGTTTGCTCTGTCGTTGTTGCCGTGGTGAGTGCGTGTGTGAGGGGCGTGTGAGCGACAGTCGGCCTGTGACCTATTTTGCTCTCTTCCCCTGCCTCTGTTTCATATCATACAACCATTCAATAGACCGTACCATCTACTTAGCTAGTTGAGACATTTGCACAGGAATGTCAGTGTCCAAATTGAATGAATGTATTGATGATTGCTCTCCCCCTCCCCCATATCTCCCTCCCTTTTCACAC
>UZAN01045654.1:0-10813 GCA_900618425.1 Echinostoma caproni
GTTATGAAGGCAACGTAACACATAAATGTATAACGGGATTGGGGTAACATTATACTTAATTGCCTCAGTGTGTCCAATCATTTTTGTGCGTTAAGTATGCCACACCGTCCTGGATGCGCCCCTCATAATGAAACATTGAAGAAGCTTCTTGTCTGGAATATCTGCAAGACAGGAAATTGTTGCCAAAAAGCGTCAATGTGTCTGCGGTCACACCATGGATCTTTGGGAATATGGAAAGGCGCTCGATAGATTTATTTTCCGCTGCTGTCGATGCAAAAACCATTTCCTTTAGAAAGGGCACATTTTTCGAGAGTTTGACGATATCACTGTCTGATCATGGAATTAAAAACATGCTTTGTGTTAGAAATTCCTGTTGTGCTCGTCAGTAGCATGTGTTGTTTGTGCGCAAGGTCAACAATACAATAATACATGTTCTTTCTCGAAATGTGTTTTCACAAGCTGCTTTCCCTCAACCAACTGCTCAGTGCTCCGTCCAAGATTGGACGGTGGTTGTTCGGTAGTGACGTCACAAAATTACCACCCCGGAGGACGTGTGTTCACCTCCTACCACCACCGCCTGACTTTCTTCATTGTGTGTTGAATGGTAACCCTTTGATTGTGCGCTTCCCTCTTCCTGAAAATTGTATCCTTGTGTATTCAATGAAAGGAAGTAAAAATGAAAAAAAGAAATAGTGTTGAAATCGACGTAACTGCGATCAACAGATGTAAATAGGAACAAGGAAAATCATCCGAAACTGTTTGGGTTATTGGGTTGTATGACCGATTTAAAGGGACGGGATACTTCGAAAAGGTGGAAAACCGATCGGTAAGCATACTCTTGTTGATTTTATATCGATGGATTATGCTTGTTACCATCATATAATCCGATGAATGGGCAGCCTACCGAACGCTGTCGTCCTTGGGATCTGCTCACTTAACGGTGAACTATTCCGGAGGATTCATCAACCAGGAGACAGGAGTCCACACCAACAACGTGGAAGGCTACTTAAGCCTGATAAGAAGGAGATTGAAGGTAGTTTCCGGCTTCGTTGGTGACAGCAGGTGGGAACATTTGGATGAAGTTGAGTAACTCTACTGGTTACACTGGTTGCCCTAAAACATCAGAATGGACATTAAAACCTTCTTGTAGCACGTCAGTGAGTGTTATCTCATTGAATAATGTGCCTGTTGATGTTTCCCTACAATTATTTTTAATTAATATATTTTTATAACCGCTTTCTCGTCTTCCTTCATCTAAATGGGCTTTAAGCGCGACCATGCTACTCATAAGTAGCCGATATATTATTGCGGCACCAAAAATCCTGCGGTCCTTCAAACGAGCCAACTTCGCTGCCCTAAGTGATTACTTGGCAGCAAATCTGGATTCTGTTAAATTATCTCCAGAAACGAACGAACTCAAAGATCAAATTGAGAATGTACTCCAAGCAGGCGACTGCTTGTACGTTCCCAAGATATTCGCCCCAACCAAAAGGCACCCTCCTCTTCCACGTTCAATACGTCGACTTCTGGATGAACGAAACGTCCTCTTCGCAAGGTACAAGCTCACTAACTTGGACAGTGACGCGGATAAACTCAAACATATCCGGAACCTATGCAAGAGCAAGATCAGGGAATCCTTCAACCTGCAACAGAAAGATATCTTAGTCATGGCAAGAAGAAACCCCTCCTGCCTCGTCAAACTTCTTCGCCATAAAAGGCAACCCAGTTCTTCTACTTTAGCCCTGAAACTTCCTGACGGCTCCCCAATTACCCCACCCGAAGAGGTAGCAGATACGTTCCGAACACACTTCCGAGATATTTTCTACTCCGCTCCACCTACCTTCTTTCCGGCCCTACAGCTTAAGTCAGGTATAGCCCCTCTNCCTGCCTCGTCAAACTTCTTCGCCATAAAAGGCAACCCAGTTCTTCTACTTTAGCCCTGAAACTTCCTGACGGCTCCCCAATTACCTCACCCGAAGAGGTAGCCGATACATTTCGATCACACTTTCTCATTCCCAACATGGCTTCGTTCCTGGCAGATCATGCCTCATCAATATGCTATATGTCATGGAAAGTATAACCCAGGCCTATGATGATGGTAAAATCTCACATGCCATCTTCATAGACTTTGCCAAAGCCTTTGACCGGGTATCGCATTCTCCACTAATGCACAAGCTGGAAATGTATAGTATCAGAGGCCGGCTTCTTAATCTTCTGGGCAGCTTTCTGTCCTCGCACTCCTTCTCTCTCTCCAACTCCTCCCCGATGACAATAGGTGTTCCCCAGGTATCCGTGCTAGGTCCACTCCTTTTCGTTCTCTACATAAACGACCTCCCGGACAAAATTCCTGTCCACATTGATATCTATGCTGATGATGTCACCATCTGGGGGAGTGACACATCAGCAATGCAGGCAGCCATGGATGTCACCAAAGCGTGGTTATCAGACTAGAGCCTACCAATAAATGATGACAAATGTATAAGGATGTCCTTTGGCAGGGGCTGCGCGCACACCTTCAATGTGTGCAACATGTCCCGACTTCAGACTGTAAACCAGCATAAGATCCTTGGCTTCTGGTTATCCAACTCTCTACCTTTTTCTTTCCACCACCAAAAAGCCCGAAAAAAGGCATTTAGAGTACTCGAATTTATCAAGCGCTCTTTCCCTCGTTTTGATAAAGAAGACTCAACTCTTATATGGCGCTTACGTAAGACCACTATTAGAATACGGAGCCCAAATCGCGTGCTCTGGGCTTGTGGGTGATTGTAACTCCCTCGAAAGAGTTCAGCGAGCAGCCACAAAACTAGTCTCTGGTCTTTTCCATGTTCCATACCCCATCCGTCTCACCATACTGAACCTTTACCCCTTAGAAACCCGCCGCACTAGAGCGGACATTTTTCTTCTTAACCTGTTATTCTCCACGGACACAGCTAACTAGTTTTTCGCCCCCATGCAACTTAGATACTCTTCGTGGACACAGCAAAAAGCTGTTTAAGCCTCGGCTCCGCACCCGAGTTCGTCACTGGTTCTTTACCCTTAGAATCATTCCATTATGGAACAGCCTCCCACAGAAGGTTGTTGATGCGCCTTCAAAGAGCATGTTCAAACACAAGCTCGATATATTCCTTGGCACACTACCACCAAATACCATTAATTGATCGCTCTCGATCTGTCCAACTATCTCTCCACCCGCCGCGTTATCGTTTTAAATGCATTTATCCGAACTGCATTGAGACACAATTTTTGTCGTTGTTGTGTATTTGTGCATGGTGTGCATCATGTCAATCTTACCTACTTGCATATAGAAATGTGTTCACCATCCAGATGTGCATAATTGTGCACTGCCAGCAGATACTGCACCCGTCCCCTCCCCTCTTCCCTTCCAGAATCTTCCTTTCTGTTACCTGTATCCCCATCTCAATTAGCCTCAGTAACGAGCGGTGCTCTCAAATTATCGTAAGCAGGCACTGCTGAAAAAAACGACAAATCAAGATCGGAGAGCATTAGGCTTAGCCTCGAACCCGTGATATACTTCAAGACTCAAGACTATCAAAAGAACCAAAAGTGGGCAACTGGAAACGGGCGGCTACAGAAAGCCAACTCACATGGATCAGATCTTCAGATTTCACAACAATCATATCCTGGCCCATAAGAGAAGCTGTGTACAAATAATTCTTAAAGCAGTGAAAGCGCACAACAGCAATCTCCAACTTCAAAAGGCAGAGCAAGCCCACCTTTATGAGGTGTTTTGACGTATCCGATACCTACGGAATTTCGTTCTATGCTGCTTACATACGACGCTCAAGGAGAGGTCAACAACCGAGTCCCCGGGAGAAGCATCAAGTGCACAGACAGAAGAACTACCGATGATTACACGAAATACACTGCCATACATACAAGGAGTCTCGGAAATGGCAGCCAGGTTATTGAAACCATCAGAAACTGCAGTTGCACACAAGAAAACGGCGACATGGAGGGCTATTCTATAAGGACCAAAGGATCAACTGCCAAAGGAAGATTTCTCAAACGTCGTATAGAAATTAAAGTGCAGAAAGTGCGGCAAATACTACGTGAGAAAAACCAGCAGAAAGCGCAAAACGCGAATAAACGAACACAAACTGGCGGTCACAAATCTCAACCCACATTGATGCTGAGAATCACGTCTTCGAATAGGACAACGCAAGAATAATCGGAATTGTAACTGTAACTCCCAAATAGATTAACGAGCGACGCGTAGCCGAATTCGGATCCCAAAGCGTCAACAAAACGAACGATCCGGCAAATTTCTACGGTACTGCATCATTAAACGATCAAATAAGAAAATAAAAACTGTGCAAACCTATAAGTGATCTCGAAAAAGCTTGAAAATAAGATCCAAGTGTTACTGTGAGCGTAATTCAACAAATATGAATGGAAGAAAATGAGCCAGAGTAAGAATAGCACGCTCACGGTGACGTTGCACATGAACGAGCCAAATGTGAGCGCTGAAGTCGCGATTAAAACAAGTAGGATAAAAATTGAAGCAGATAAACAAACAAAGTCAAATGGTAGGATTGATGTGTAAATATACAAGGGGAGTGGAACGTCAAATGTCTATATGTTTATGAGGCGGATGGTGTTTGGTGAATGGAACGTAAAATTCACGAAATGTGGAACCGAGATGGAATGACTGGGATTTACAGGGAGGATTTTTACAGATCGATCAATACAGTAACCACCTATTCGAAACGGGATCTCATTGAATCCTCGCACTCTAGAGCGAACAGAATAAATATGTATTTAGAACTGGAAACACTGGAAACACTGGTGAACTGAGGCTGCCCCAGTTAGAAGTGATCTAAAACCAGCTATAACCAGTTTGGAACCGGTTCAAAACCAATTTGCGATTGACCTAAGAAAGCCAGGCGACCAATGAAAATAAAATGGTCACCATGACAGCAAAGCAGCCAATGCAATCACAAAAAGCGGTTGCCATTGAGAAATAGGATATAAGAAACGCAAATAGGCAATCAAACCCTCACAAGGAACTATGTAAGACCTATCCCATTGAAAAATGAAGCCTCCCTGAAGTCATAACGATGATGCTGGCTTGAGTGGCTGCGAAACGGCTGCGAACAATACTTTCAGCTCGGAGAACTAACCAGTGGAGCCAACCGGTTTTGACGGCCTGCCGGTAAGTCTTCTTATGAGTCTCAAA
The DNA here is from genome assembly GCA_900618425.1 of Echinostoma caproni. Taxonomy (NCBI): domain Eukaryota; kingdom Metazoa; phylum Platyhelminthes; class Trematoda; order Plagiorchiida; family Echinostomatidae; genus Echinostoma; species Echinostoma caproni. Next base: position 5,198 of record UZAN01045654.1, read on the forward strand.
GTGCTCGCGACCTCGAAGTGTCTCGTTGCCCGAGGTAGACAAAAACACTCGTAGCGAATCGTGGTAAGAGATATTATCGAAGCGTGTCGTGGTGACGTTCAACAATGCAAGCAATAAATGTAGTAGCAAGGGGAAAGCGTGTCACACGTGTTGCGTGGGTTTGAACAGGACCCAACTTATATATACACCTGGGCGGAAAACTGTGCTCAGTAAAACAAGCAGAAATAAAACAAAGAAGTATGACAGTTAGAGTCAGAGTTGATCGTGAAGAAAATATGAACGGAAAACGTCCTCATGGATTGCTCCTTTTCTTCGTACAATCATGGTCACTATACTAACATTAACACTAGTTAAACTTTTTTCCCGAAATAGGCTCGTGGGATTAGGTCTGAAACCAGTGATAGGTTCTTTTATTTAATAACCACTCCCAGCATGGGAACGCTTCCAAAAGTGAAATCTCTCGCCTGAACAAGGGTGAAGATATTTGTTTCTTTCTCTTCCGTTGCAGGGGCAGAGATCACTGGGGTGAGGAGAAAACGCGAAGAACTGAAACGTTGAACACTCGCGGTGTTAGGGTCCAACACATGAGCCTATTACCGAAGGAATTCTGGACGCTCTATTGGCCGTGGTAATCTCATGTCCTGTGTATACTGAACTGAACTGAATCCTGTTGAAGTGAAAACTAGCGCTGGTTTACCTGTTTGCATTGCATATAGGCCGTGGATCTTAGAAGATTCTTGATTAGTGTTACCATGGAGTTCTAAATTATGGCCAGGAAAGAACAGTGCCCGTTGACCATTTTCAAAAAAATGATCACAGTTGATCGGTGAACCCACTGGGATGTCACACTGATTTCGCGAATAAGCACTTCGAGAAACAAGGTTTTACCGCGGGGCACAGCTGAAGCGACAACGAACTTCAGTATGCAAAAAAGAGTGCGATTGGATGGACTGGCCTCCAAAACTATAAATTTCAATCCAAGCACGGGAAAATCATAAAGAAAGGGATACGAATTATTACAGAAGTGTGATATAAATAGGAATAAAGGAATTTTATGCAAAAATTGGAATAGATAGAAAAACCTCAAGGTAAATATACAGAAATAATCCAGACTATTTAGGGTTAAAATTTGCATGGTAAAAAGACAATATTGAGGAGGTTATCTTAGCGCCCCTTTATATGGGGTTGTATTCTTGTTTAAAACAGCTGAAATGTGTGGTTCGTGCAACCCTGACTTTGTTAGTCACCCATGGTATTCAACCTATTCACCAGACCTGGTCGAATAAGTGACCATTGTTTTGTTCATAAACTCTCCACAGTAAGGCGTGATACGTTTCCAACGGATTACTTAGCAGGAGGCTTTTGTCTTATTTAGACTTATTGGAGATCACTAGCCAGGTTATTATTCGCCACATCCTTGAACATAACCACTAATCCGCCGAGACTGCTTCCTGATATGATGGAGCACAGTCTTTCACGTTTAACCTCTGCGATGGTTACCCTCCTATCCGCAGGTGAGAATTTATAAACTACCTCCATGATTTTAGTTCCAAACTACTCTTAGAGACTCATCATCTATTATTACGCAACGGACTTTAAAAGTCCGCAATTTCAATAGTCACACGTTCAAAGCTCAAACTTTAATTTGCTCGTTTCTCTGCACATTGAATTTATATTTTGCCATATCTCGTCCGCTTGAGTACTGGTAAGGCAAAAGTTGCTGCAGGATTTTATAGCTGGTTGCTTCGTTGGAGCAGCCGATGTCTTATCTAGTTCAATTGTATTTCGCTTCATTTCGTAACCTTTATATCCACAAATGTGGCTTTTACCAGCTGAAGATCTAGCAGAAGCGGGTGGTAAGCTACTACCGAATAAATTCACCTCGTAGACATGGCTTAACGTTTAAGGAAATACGCTGGATTAAGTAGGCAATTATGAGATGCGCCGGCACGCTGTCGACATGTTTCATTCTGTCATTGTGTTAGGTTTACTTATAACATTTAAGTAGGCTGATTCTATAGCCCCATATTAGTTGGGAAAAACAAAAGGAGTCTGTGTGCCCTGGACACCTTCATCGGTCTAGTGTTAAAATAGAGTGCTGAAGTTGAGCACAGGAGAGTTGTGATCCAATCTCAGTGAATCTGTACATTAGTTCTAGAAAGACCAACAACAGGTATAAAAGTGCTTGGTCGACGGAATATGACAATTGCTAGTCTAGTTTAATCATATTCGGTCAATCTGACTGTCGGTTGAAGACTTTTCTCCCACCCAAGCTGATCATCCAAATGTTCCAAAGCAGTATTAGTGTTGTGAAATAGTAGTAATAAGTAATATGGTAGGTGATTTCTTCCAATGATAAAAAATATAACAAGACCACCGATGGCCAAGTGATCTGTCTGAAAGAATAACTACGGACTGCCCTATGCATTACCCAGTGTGCAGCCAGGAACGGCGATAGTATCGTTCTGATGAGATGTTTTGTGTTCTGTATGGCAAATCGGTGATATCCCATCCGAAATCCTCGAAAAACTATTATCCTGGACCATCACCGCCTTGTGGAGTTATAACAGTAGGATTGGATGACAAAGCTAGGACAGTGTTCACGCATTCTGCAAGCAAGTCCTAATGGACTATAATCGTCCTCAAAAGTACCCTTCCGGAAGTTCGCCAACACGGTGGTTAATATTTAATTTTGTGCATGAAACAAAATGTTAAAAATGGAATTATTATTTATTTCGTCAGTAATATCAGGCATTTAGTGATTTTCATCACCCTATTCACCCATTTGTTTTATTTTTCTCCTTCAGCTTGATCAAAGTTTTTGCCAAAATTCAACTTACCGAGATGATGCGATCGGATTGTGCTATCACTGCCTCAAGGAACTGGCCGGTATTCTCTACATTTACATATGCGGTCTCAACCATTAGGAAGTGCCCCACGTTGTAATCTGAACTTCAACCTGCATTATTTCGCAGATAGAATCATTTGTATATAATTATAAATAAATACGGGTAATATTACGATTTTCAAACCAGCCCATAAAAGACGGGTTTTATCTTTCCGGGGATTTTAAACGTCGGACTACTGTAGGTTGAATTGTAGATTTATGTGGCTTATTATGCTCCAACCTTCTGACATTTTCGAAAGTGTTTTACAAAACCCTGTTTGCTGATCACATCTCTATTTTCCATAAAGAAGCGAATGATTACATGTTTCCGCTTAGTGAATCAGGCCGTGAGTGATCTGTGAATACGCTAAGGACTTATACCGGATGTTAATTTTCAATTCTCTTCGACAAAAAGGGTTAACTACAAGTGCTTGCATTAATTTGTGAACAATACTCCCCGGTCACCATAGAAAAGGAGAAACGAAATTTGTAATGAAAACATGATGCGAATAGCGCGCAGTGAAAGTTATGGTGAGGGTATTTTTCCCCCATCGACCAACAGTGGGTGATTGGTTGGTTCTCTTTTGTTCGTTTTTCAATCGATAAATGATTATCCAGGGCACTTTGAACAGCAAGGAAATCTATCTAACGAAAGGGTCCCAATCTCGATCACATTCTGTTTATCAGGGTGGTTGAAGCGCACTAACAAACGAAGAGTTGTTATCGAAATGAGACTTGGTATTGAGGAAATGGTGTACACCCCCTCCTAAGGAGAAATTTTGGCTTTTGAAAAATCGTGTTTGATCTCGAAATGCATATCATTGTAAATCATTCAATCCTGTACAAGTTCCAAATGATCTGCTGTGTTATTCATTCTGAATGTCTACCCTCCTGTGGTACTAATTTTGTCCTATTCATTCTTATATAACATTTAGGTCATTGCATGCATAAAACCAAAAAAGTGGGGATAGTGTTAGAAACACACACAAAAGCATTTGACGATGTGGGAAATTCTATAAAGTGGATAACCCGGTCTTTCCTTGTATCAATATCCCGATTGATGAGGAAGTATCAAAGCGCGTTGTCCTCACATACACACACATACAGACACACACACACACACTAATCGTTGTGATGATTTAATCTTTGAATGAGTTTTAGCTGTCTGATCGAACGCTTCAGTTCTGATATCTATCACATTGCTTATAATGAGGTGTAGCGTCTCACTGCTCACCTTCGCCTAATCTAATTGGCAAAGAGTGTTTCTCTCTCTATTTTCTTTGATTGATGCATAGCCTCAAGCGGAATATGTACGAATTTCCTATTGATGGTTACACTGAGAAGTAATGGCAGTTATGTTTTAAGGGCTTCTCAACCGACTCAAATTGAAATGGACTTTTTACGAGGAACTGGTCAGCTTGGATTAGTTTCGGCGATCCCTTGAGCAAAGGATAACTTATAACATAGTATTTAGTGCATGGTTTTGTTGCCGATTGATCAGGGAACAGGGACACTCTTCTTGAGTGTGGCTCACTGGATGATCTAGCTGGATTTAAATCAGGTTCGTTGAAATTGGCGCATCTGGTCTGACACAAGTATCTTGTTTTGTTCTAAGGCGTTCAAGGGCGTTTTGGGTGAGATAAACTTCATCTATGTCCATCCCTTCCCCGTAGATATTGTAGATCCAACCAGCTGGCATTTCTATATGGAGAATCAAGCAGTGTTGATCATATTTGGGATGTATTTAGGTCAGGTCTATCGTTGAAGATGGTCTTTTACGATTGTCATTTTGTCTAGTTAGAGGGTTGAATATTTAGCTCGGAGATTTGCTAGGATCACCTTTGACTGATGAAGAAGTTGATGCATAGATTGTATGAAAAAACACGTTTTATATTAGTACAATTCTTTTTTTAATAGAATAATCTTGTTGAAATCGTAGAAAGAAGTTTCTATTTACATTCCTCTTGATATGTATTGGTTTCTAAAACAATGGTTTTCAACCGTAAGTTACACAGAAACGGTGACCTTATAAACGCACATTACAGGACCGCTTATTTTATAAAATAAAGCTAAAAAGGTCTAGGGAACAGCAATTTTTGAATTCGATGAGATCGATCCAGAGTCGATGACAAAATTGGATTATAATGCTACGTTCTCGGTTTGTATAGGCACCAGGCACTTCATCTGATCTTGGGTTTGGCCACGCTTAGTGCCTAGTATTCGTAATAATTTGTGTGTATTGTATTGTGTACTGTGTATAACTTTTGCAGGCACTGGAGCTCACATTTCAGTTAAAAATCATACACGCTAGCCGTCACAATGTGCATAATCAACGGAGAGAAAATTTTTCACAGGCATGGGGACATTCATAATCCAAGGTTAAGACAAAGTTCACTTATTGTTCGCTCTTTTTTGTGATAAACGAGCAGATACGGTATGGGTGAATTGCGGTATACATTAATTCGAGATGAAATTTGGTGGAATTGGGAGCATGTTGAATAATGGGAATGACAACGTGTCAGTTCTGCGTGCAATGGGTGGTCCGGATCTGTGAGAATCCTCTCGGCAAATTTCACACAGGAAGTTACGTGATACTCAAAAAGCTTTACAGCTAATTCATTCACAGGAATGTAATAGATATGACTAATAATGGTTAGACCCCGACGTAAGACTTTGAAATCCTGTTTGAGTAAACCAGGAAAAATAACCGGGAAACAGTAGAGTAAGAT
>UZAN01045655.1:5318-17991 GCA_900618425.1 Echinostoma caproni
ATCCTGTTACCGAGACGCAAGAACAAGGTCACAGAAGTAGCGGTTAGTATATGGAAGAAATCAATTAGAAAACAAACGTCATTGATTAAACACTTCTCCGGCAATCGCTTGCTTGCATTCTTGACATCATCTTCGGTTTGGACCGTACGGCTTCTGACTGGTTTCACTGTTGGCCCATGGTCTGTTCTCAAGAAACTGTAACGTGTTACACCGTGGTCGGCATTAACTCGTAGGCTGGGATCATCACACACCTGTCTTCTCTCTTCGTTACTCAGCTTCATCGGATAAGTTCTTATCTGTGTTCCGTGGACTTTCATCCTCGCCGCATCTTTTCACAACCTGAATACATCTGTGTGATTCTTAAAATTTAGTGGGTGAGACAAGTGGTGATGAAGAATAACTAACAATTATCTATTTACGGGGTACTTCATATGGCACTAAGTTGAATTAAGTTCAGTATTCGACCCGCAGTCGCCCTAATATTGATATTATTGTCCTACGTGAGAAATATTTATCTCAATGGAAGAATTTATGGAGAATCAAAGGATAAAAGTTGCTTTGAAGGATAGCTGTATTCTTGTTTTTTGATCTGTAAACTCAGATCGTCCCATGTTCGATTCTCAATCGGTCGATGCAATGGAACTGGTGATGAAATCTACCGTTGGTGAAAAAAGTGCATCATTGCAACCGTTCCAAATGGCTACACCAAAAAATGTTATAGACTGTTACTTCAACTATCTTCACTTTCACCGGTATATAGCAAGATAAATTTCGTACGAAACTATGAATCCTAAAAAAATGTACATCATTTTTCCATTTTTAACTCATTTTAACAAAACCTGAACGAATAGAGGCTTTTTGAGAATATAAAGGATAAACTGTATGTTCATATATTCATCTGAAAATTCCCTGCCCACATGGCCTGCTGTCAGTTCAGCTTCCTCATCAGTTGCAGTGACGCCTTCATGACGTTTATTTTTGATTAAAGTGCAGAAATCGAATGTTTCAATCTCCACCTCAAGCACATATCATTATTCATCACTGGTTTGCTTGTAAAACGCGATTTTGGTTCTCCTATTTGACAACTTCGAGTGTTATGTGCATCCTCTTTTCGGAGTTCTCTAAATATATCCCTCATGTTCTTTGATTTCCTGCCGAAACCGGCTCAAATGAGATCCTATTTTTGATCACAAAAGTTCTGCTCAATTAATTAATAAAAATAAAATTTGATCCTTATCTGAGTGAATATAAAGATATACACCACGTTTTACATTGGTTGTTATTTTTCTGCTGGAAATCCTTATTATGGTCATTTGTTTTTATCTTTGGCTGTTTCCGAATAACCGATCCCATTGAGATGGCACCAAAAACAAGTTTATTTTCGTAACATATGTGTTGTTCGTTTTATCACTTTATGTAGCGCTTCAGTTTTCCGACGCTCCATTACGCAGTCTGTATCAACGGAGTTTCCTAAACTTCGAATTCATCATCACCCCGAGTCTGAAATTGGCACTGTCAACAATGATGTGTTCACCTTCAGACCGGTTGATGTACCCACGATAAGCAGTTGATGATTCTCTTCATCTCAGTCGATTCCTAAACAGACCCTAAATGCACATGTATTGCTGGTCATTCCCCAGTGTGCGTACACCAGTTGGACACACACCAGAGGTTTTGACCATATTTGCATCGATGCGTCATTCCAACTGCATGGTAAAACCAATCGATTCGCTCCCTTTTTCGTCCACAACAGAGTTCTTCACCAGCGTGTGCGTTATATGATCGAACATTGTTTGATCGATTGAGTCTAATGATAAAATAAATCCCATGAGTAAAATCTAACTTTGAAAAGTATCAAAATAAATATTCACCCCTTCCAAAGTAATTTGGGGAAATTGTCTTAAAAGTGATCTTGCTATTAGATCACATCTGTATTTTTTTAATTCGTGGCACAGCACAAAGGACAACCACAAAAATCTGTATAATTCTATGGATGGTTATGAACAGTTGAGCACAAAACGACATGACCCCCTTGTTAAGTGGTTTCCCATTGTACTCACGTGACCTAGTGGTTGATGGGATTTGAAAACAGTTTCTGCATGCGGGCTAGTGAGACAGAGATGAAACTCAATATCATCGTTTGGTCAAACACTGACGACGGTTGGCAGAGTCAAAAGAAACGCATTTTTCAACAACGAGCTTGGTCGTATTAGAGTAGCAACACACAAAATTGACAAGCTAGTAAGATTCGGATTGAGACTGAGGTACAATCCCGGTAAGCTGATTATTAGACTAGTAAAATTAGAAGTTCCAAATAAGATTCAAGAGATAGGTTGTTGGATGTGGTGTACTACTGAAGTGATTTCCTCTCCCGTGGTTAAATTTGTGGAATGCTACCTCTAGGGTCTCGGATTCGATGAACTAATACAGACCAGAATAAGTTTGAGTAGTTCCACGGGATCTATCAGATCCTCAATTCATGTTTTCTTTACTCTGTGCCAAAAGAATTTAATTCTGCAAAATAACTAAACCCTCAATTCCTTCTTGTCTATTTTCGAAAGATGCATTGTACATGATTCTTTCTCTATTACAGCGAAATTGTTCCTTTTAATATCTCTAGGACTGAAATAAATTAGACAGCAGTCGATAGTTGCAATGTCATGATTATTTAAATTTGTCTTGTGATTAGTATTTTCAGTGTGTATTTTCGAAAGCAAGCTGGAAACTTACAAGAAGAACTCGTACCCTTGGTTCGCCATTTAATGTTCTGGACAAATATTGTGGGTACAATACAAATGAGCTTTCCTCAATTACCCCAATGTTCGTGTTAGTGCTTCAATTGACCAAAAGAAATATATGCAATCACTTCATTGGACATTCGGATCAAGAAATAAAAGAGACCAAAATATGTCGAATGACAGCCATGTACGTTCAAGTCGTTTGGCTGATCTTTGATGATGGTAATGTCACTGTTTGAACTAGCACATTTTCTAAAGCTCCCGTCCGCGGTACTCAGCGAACTATCACACTCGTGATTGCCCTCACTGGACCTTATGGGATTAATCAGTCAGTCCAATCCGTATAACCACTAGGCTACTTCGCAATTGGAACGTAACATATCACATATCATCCTGCTTTGCGTCCACAACAATGACAAAATTTTGAAAATCGGTTCTCGTAGCTCAGGTAAACTTCACAAGCACTGATGATATCATCTCGGCTGGTGATGAAACGTTTACAAATTACCAAGCTCGCCGAACAGGTGAAATGGAATAATGATGAATACTATTGGATTCACTTTTTCTTTGATAATAACTAACCTAGTTCGAATTCAGGTTCAGTCAAATGTATTTGTCTAACCATAGTATTGAAGTTTGTATACCTCAGCAGTGGCTTAACAACTATTCAACCACGTGCGGGAGGCTTGGGATAACACTGGTTTGGGGACGTGGATCAATACGCACAAACAATTGTCTTTAGTGAACATTTTTATATTGAGCAACGGAATTGAAAGTGAGCAACCTTATGATCTCTCTACGGTTTGAAGTTTGAACAGAAAGCACATATATGATGGATAGAAACGGTTCAAACTAGGTGCTTCTACCGGCTGGGTGGCATTGATAAGATCGATGCAGCGGATAGTTTCATGTTATGTTGTGACTAAAATGTGCTAGAGGAAATGAAGTGAAATTGTTTTCTGAGAACCCTACTCTCGTGGCAATCAATGCATCGAGCACAACGGGAAGAGTAGATTGTTTAACATTGAACATGCAACAAGCAATGACATCACACTTCAACGAAAATCTCATATAAGGTATCCTGTTCACATTATGCTGTCTTACATAAAACTTATCCGTATTACATTTTCACTGTCTTTTGTCTTGTAATGATTGAAGAGTCCTCAATGGCGACAGTTTTATTTAATTATTACCATGTCAAGTGTATAATTTGATGGACGTCTATACGCTGAACCATGAGATATCGATCAATACACACATGTATTAATCTGGTAAAAGCGCACAGTAAATATGTTTCAGTGCGGATATTTTTATTTGCTACTAAATTAATGATTTCTATGAAGGTACCCACTCCCGTAAGGGTATCAAAATGTGCAATGAAGCCAAAATGGTTGTCTCATTGAATGCTCAGAAGCACACGCCTCTGCATGGAACGGAGAAAGACCATGTGCTCCAGAGCTGAGTTCAACTTATGGCACAAACATGAACCTGTAATTATTGTCTTTTCCCTTTTCTTCGTTCACTTCTATTACCGGGAAGGGGTAACTGCGCTGTACACTGGAAAACATTTCATTACCCGCATCGTTCAGAAACAAACGCTTGTGAATTAGATACTTGAGGCAGCGATTTCGCGGGTCCCAGTTGACCCTACTGCAGTGGTTCACTTTGCACACGATTTCATTGAAAGAATTGCGTGCAAACCAAGTACAAAACGAAAAGAATCACTAATATTCTAGGGTACGAGTATTGCGATCAAACAAAAACGGAGCATCTACGACAGACTTCAACTCAAGACACATCATATTAAACCAATCCATCAATCGATTCATATATTATCATGGTATCCTTCCATGGCAGTCCAATGCAAAGCCTGTGAAGGTATCATTGGTTTATTAATTTTAAAAAAAGTACTGGTGAATGAAGATAGATGACTGGTGGTCGAATCGCAGTGTTTGTTTCTTTGTTTTTTGACCAAATGAGTCACGTGTACCGATGGAAGTGAGAATATTGTCCGGAATATGAGGACACAAGGACAGACAATAAGTAAGACAGAACAAGCAACATAACGGGCGAATAGTAGTCACATTGCGTCCACGGAACTAGACAACATTGTTGGGAGGTGGAGGAAGGGGGAGGGAGGACGGGGAATAAGAAGTGCACGTCTGAATCAGATACGAAATGAAAAATTGTCATTCGGAAATCCGGAGAGCAACTCAGATGAAAACAAACAGGAACAGCTATCCAGTTACGAAACCCGATAGTGCCTTATCGTTCATGGTGTTTAATTTGGAGCTGGTGTGGTTTGTTTTCGATTGCGTCCCCTCCCCCGATTCTTCGCACGACGACGACGTTGTTCTCGGCATCGTCTTCGAGCTGGTCAAGAAGGAGAACGAAAAAAGACGAATGATAATAGAAATATATCATTTTCTGAATCGTCTGGATGGTCAGGGCAATTAGACTTCGTCAACCGGTCTTTTTACTAGCCCAGAAACAGCTTGTAAGATCCTCCGGCCTTACAACACCATTTGCTTAAAATCGCTTAGCGTGACCTCTATTCCTTTTCATTTTTACTTCCTATAGCTGAATACACAATGATGCAATTCTCAGGAGGGGCTGCCATACAACCTTCAATGGGGAAAGTCAGGCGATGGGTTGGGATTGGAACACGTCCCTCGGGCTACCGCCGCCCCAAACCGGGCATCTACTCACATACAACGCACGACTATCGATTTTTCCAATTACATCATCTTAATCCCATATAGTCAACTTGTGCTACTGTTCACTTTTGTGTTTGGTTAACCCAGTTGAGTAGATCACGCCACTCTTTCCCTAAAAAGTCAACATAAAAATATCTTTTTATGATTATTTTATTGTACGTAGATCAAAGAAGACGCGAATTGTGAAGAAAGCTCTCCTCAACCGGACGAATCTATCTACCCTAATGAGGTGCGAAAACCTGGACCCTACTGGTAGAAACCAGATGACTATAATCGGGTAGCTGATCACACAATCTCTCTTCGCCTTTACTCCGCACAGTAACATGATCATAATGCGAAACATGGGTGTGATAACACAAATGGATTCCCCAATGGTCGGTTTGGATGCATTGGAACCGCATGACGAACAGGGCCAAATATCTTTTTGTCTTTTTTCTTCTTTTTAATTTTACTTCCTGTTACTGAATACACAATTATACAATTTTCGGGCAGGGGGAAGCGGCCAATCAAAGGGCTGCCATGGGGCAAGTCAGGCGGTGGTGGTGGGGTTCGAAAACACGTCCCCGGAGGTGGTAATTTGGTGACGTTACCACCAGGCCACCACCGCCCGAAATAGAGCACTAGACAGCAGTCTGATCCTTGTTAAGATTTATCAACAGTGTCCTGAGTTTGTTTCTCAGTCGGNAAGTGATTACCCAAGGTTTAAAATCCGATATCCTTACACCTTGGAGATACGATCAGCAGTTCATTTATATTATTATTCATAATAATACATGTTTTTAGTTTCTTTTTTATTTGTTGAGTATACAAATGTAGTCAACTTTCAGGAAGAGAGTGGTTACTATACGAAGGCTGCCAGGGGAAATAAAGAAATGGGGAACATGGGCGGTGGTGGCGGTATTCAGACTCAGGAACTCCGAACTTGATTACCATAACTATTTGACCATCCCCGACCTTTAGTTGTATGCATGCTGCTATATATGTGATATATGTTGGCTCCCACTAATTCTAGTTGAGAAATCGGATATGCGCTTAGGAAAGGCGAAGTGTAAATAACGTACACCATCAAGTAATGTTGCTGACCCTGTTAAAGATAGAATCAGATAAAAAACATTTTGAAAGTTACTTACATTCCTTGTCTTCTTGGGAACACCGATTCTAGAAAGATACAAAAGGGAACAAGTGAATGAATTAGACGACAGTAGTGCTCTAGAACAGGAAGAAAGCAAGATAAAAACATACCTATGGTGCACCACGTATCAGTTCGTATCCAGGATGTTGATCATTAGCTATCACATGGCTAATGCGATCGGGCGGAGATAGGTTGGTGTTAACGATCGTGGTAGGTTGGACAGATTGTCAGCAGAGAACGTTGAGAACTCCTAAAGTTAACTACCGCTGGAGGGGGGAGGAGAGATAGAATGACGGACATGTTCTTTTCTCACTAGTTGGCATCCAACTCAAGACTGTGCCCTTCAGCGATCCAGAAGTTCAATCCAAGACAGAAAAAAAACTGAAAGAACCAACACTGAGTTGTTTTAGCTTGTTCACCGAACTGTAGACTACGTTCACGACTGTATCCTCAGCAACCTAGATGAAGTCTTCAATACTTGTAGTACGCTTCTATCCGTTCACTTAGATTGGTCATTGTTAGGCGATTTTAGTAGTTATCTCCATTGCTCTGATCCCATTTTGCTATCGAAATGGCGGCAAAAGGGTTATGCCTCCGTCTTGAGTGATTATTCCGTCTGTGATGGGGTCACTGCCATTTTTGTATGTCATTTGCTCTTTGAGTCACATGAGTGCTTACACGTTGTCCAAGTTGTCACTGAAATGTTCGAAGAAGCCCGAGTCTTTGGTAATTTTCTAGCGTGTAATAACGTCGGTTGACGATGAAATATTTGGCCAGGTCGAAGAACAGATGAAAATAAATGGCTATTTAACGCAAATTTTTCAACTAATACTCGGAAGTGCTTGTCGAGCATGACATCTATTTGACCGAAATTTCTATCGGTATTGCTATGAGATCACCACTTGGTTCACTCCTGCTAGATATGTTTCCAGTCAAGCTCGAAAGTGAACTAATAAAAGGAATAACATCACTGATTGAACTTTCATAGCTAGGCATTTATGAATTCGTCAGTCTACCATCTCGGGTTTCAGTCACTAGGGCAGATAGGTTGAAATACTACGAATGTGCTGAAGAGCTACTCATATTGTATGCGAGCAGTATGCATGGTGCACGTAGGAGGAGGAGCGGTCGATGATTCACACGTTAGTCAACAATGAACAAGACATCCCGGAACAGATTCAATATGGTAAGCACGGAAAATGCAAACAGACTATCATACTGTTTGACCACAAATTCAGAGTCTTTCAAGAACTCGTAAACTGACCGTTTCGGATTACATGTCGTTCTGTGCAACCCGTATAACCCCCTGACTCAAGTCGTTTCCTCAGCAAACAATTCGTTCATTCGATACTGAGTTGGTCAAATTGATCAGAAAGCAGAAATTCGTTGAAATCGGTTGTAATGCAGCAAGCATGGGCGAAAACACTTTGGCCCTATTCATCGATATTTCTCAGGACTGTGGAGTGTTCTGCTGTGCTTATTGCATCGCGGTGTAACCAAAGTGAAGCTTGTCAACATCGGGAACAAGACTATTTTTATAAAATTGCTCATACGTCTCTAAGACCAACCATGGAAGTCTTAGTTACGGGATTAGAATCGAATCAACTGTGAAACGGAAAAGGCATAACGGAGCACAGCGAGCGTCACTTCGCGGCTTGGAGGGGGCGGGTAGTGAAATATCCCCAATTGGAATGATAATGAATACTCAAATTAGATTAGCATCTTGGGAATAGAAGGTTGGGTGATGGCAGACCAATCACTTAACGGTGAAAAAATATCCGCATCTTTATAAGGGTTGGTAACTTATATAACGCTAATTGCCCACTCGAGTCAATGAAGAAAGTGTGGACGTTGTACAACGTTGCACAGCTGTGTTGGTTTTGCTAGCTATCATCTAGATACATATTCCATCGAGAGAAAGAAACTGTAACAGCAAAGTATGCACGCCCAGGAATCGTATCCTGTGAAGGGAATAACATATGGTCCAGCTACCACAATTACTGAAAGTTAATTATTCCTTTTTAACAGTCCCACTGAACACCTGATGAGAAAAAAAGTGACAAAGCAGCTTGTTTTCAGTGCATCCTAACCATGCCATTAAAACACACTATATGACTAGTTACACATAGGGATTTACGAAGCAAAAGAGGAAATAACTATAGTGTTCAATATTTTGCGTCATAATTGATCCCCAATTTGAATGTGGATGACCCAAATTTGTTAAGAGTCAAATATCATTTGTGCGAATGTTTCATAACGGGTCATTTGTCTGTATTCCCAGATGGGAGCGTGAATGCTTGCGAAATGCCTTTGAGCATACAAAGGGAGGTTGTAAAGACCGCTGGTGGCTGTTTACGATGTGGCTAGGATACGAAACCGCACGTATCTAGATCGTTCCGCGGTAACTCAGTCGGTCACGTTTACGAAGTGATAAGTGTCAAAAGGTATGATTGACCTAATTACTCCACCTCTCAGCCACGCAGTGATGCTCACGGATGAGCGGCCGCATGGTCGCGCAGTCAACACACCTTGCTCCACAGCAGCAAGTGAAAGAGTGAATACAAAGGCAAAACAATCGGACATTCTGTCCTTCAACCTCAATCTCTGCGAATGTGTTGCCTTTAAACGGTAAGGAGAATTACACGGGCGATGGCCCTCTTGGGAAAAGCCTTTTCCGTCTTTGCATCACAGATCCCACAAGGCGCTCCGGCTATCCCTTCTGGATGGAGATATAGTACACATTTCGTACAGAATCTTCTAGCTCTGTCGACAGAGTATGAAGCTCTTCTTAATGATGAGTGACACAATGCTACCGAAATGAATATATTGCCCGTTCCACGTCACCTTCCTGTGCACTGACCGTCTGATCGTTCAGTCATGACGAGTAAGGTAAACATCTAAATGCGCCAGTCAATTGTTTGCTTCATTTTCAATCGTGAATTCCAAATTAACAGGTACAGCTTTGAAATAGTCTAGTAGATGTTTACACTCCGTTGCACAAAATATTATCCATGTAAAGGGTTTACAGCATGCATTATTCGATGTGCTTCAAGCAGACCGCATTCTTAGACATGAAAACATCGACAAGCAAGGGCCCCATAACTACACCGCTCTTCTGGTGATAGATTTCCTCGTTAAACCTGAATTAAGTTTTTCGAGCGCAGAAGAATAACAACTTTTTTAAGTTGAAATCGTGAAAAGTTCATTACCTCAGTGGGATTCTAATCCACGCATGGACGCCGCCTAAGCTTTTGTACAGCGCACGCTCTACCAGCTGAGCTACGAGGTCACATCCATAGCACTGATCTTTTTACATTCAAATTACCTATCCAACTTACAGAGGCATATGACATCCATCAGTTAGCATGTAAGCCGACTGTCACGAAAATTTTTCCTTAGAATTCACCGGAGTCCACCGAATGAACTTCTAAGGCTAGGCTAATTGTTCAAATTATTGTTTGGCGGATTCAAGTCTTATGTTTTAAGCCACATATCGGAAGGTCTGCGTCAGTCTCATTGCTTTCGATATAACCATAAAAATAATCAATTTTATCGCCGATCGAAACATTCGTGAAGAGAGATATGACATCAAAAGTATGTGGGCGTTGTCATATTTATGCCACATAAAGCATGGATCAAACCGAGTGTATCCTCAACGCTTTACTGAATCATCTTGATACTCACCGATTCCAGAAGCCGAGTCAATCATTTAGCCACCGCGTGGTAAGGAGAGAAGCACACATTTACGATCTGCTGGGGCGGAACTCCACACTTATGTACTTTGAGCAGTGCATGAAATCGTGGAATCGTACTCCCTGTTGGACAAACCCGTTCAAACGTGACGGTGTCTATAGAACCCTTTCGTTTAAGCTATGCTAATGTCAAGGAAAGGACCTCTATTGGAAGTATCTTGGGACGTTTTCGTGAATTCCGCATCTTCGTTCAGCACTGTTGCCATCTACTCGGTGCAGTCTGATTTATAAAGTTTAATATTTGAAACAATTACAAAATCACATCAGCGCAGGGAAACGATTAACCAATACGTTTTGCTAACTTCAACACTGCCTGTCCGGTTGCTCCACCGCACTCGCACAATGCCACATGGATGGCGGTGTTCGAATGGCGACTACAGTCTTTCCTCCTTAACGGTTTTTTCTGTACATCGCACAGTCGTGGTGATAGACGAATAGTCACGAAGAGGCATCTGCTGTCCGATGAAGAATCATGAGTTTTAATCCCGATCCGCTGGCTTCCGAGAGCAAAAAAGGTCAGCACCATGATCACAGACAAGGAGAGTGATCTAAAATTTAAGTAGTTGATCCCCCATCTTTGTGTAGGGTTCAGTGAGGCTTACTAAATATAATAATTATTAACTTGGTTTGTGATGTATAATCCTGGAAACGTAGTTCCAGAAGCTCACCAACTTTTAAGGAGATGAAGTTTCGACTAGTACAGTTCTCAAGCGAGACCCCGAAACGTGTTGCCTACACGAAAGTATGTGGTAACTCCTCAATTTCCAGTGGACTTTGACTAAGTGTGTTAAATAGCTTCGCGGGCTTGCTTTGAATATTAAGATCCAAAATTGGAAAACTATCGTTATCACCCAAGTTGGTTCTGAGCAGACACGTTCATATCCAGCTCGATTGCAGGCCCATCTCGTTGGGGGATTTATGTGGTTCACGACTTTGCTTAAAGGGATCACATTGTTGGTTCTGTATGACTGTTCAGCTAGGCCTCGAAAACACGAGTCATTTCCACTACGGTTTTATCAGATGATTGTGTGATAAAAAAGATGTTTGCTGATATGATCGGAATGCCAACAGTCAAGGAAAACTGAAACACGCCACACTCGTGATTTATTTTTTCCCGTTTTATCAGTTCATTCTTTTGGTGATCCATGGGGAAGTTGCTAGTTCTAATTAGCCTAAGCGCCTCCGCGGGTGAGTCTTGTCCATGTCCCAGAAAATGTTTTCGTGGGATAGCCATGAGAATAAGTGCCTTGAAAGTCCNGGGGGGGGGGGAGGTGAAGAGAGCCAACCATAGAGTTGATCAGTCACGAGCAGCATTATCATCTCCGGTAACTGGAAAACCCAGATTTCAAATCTCTCCGAAAGAGCCATGTGAACCGATTCCAGGGCACATTGGTTGGGAGTCACTAGTTCAATTAGACATTAGGTTGCGTTAAACACCCTGCATAGGTGTATATAATTATATATGCGTCTTAGGGACGTGAGATGCATCTGACTAATCATCGACCGATCAGGCTTTGGCCCATTTAAATGTGAATCCGAAGTTCGGAATTGGCCAACCTAGCCGCATTGTATCTGTAATCAAATCACGCAGAATTTTCAAGGATTTGATTATGGACTACATGTAAGTAGTCTTGCGTAAAATGCAAACATTAATCCCAACCCCCGTAGTTTTCAATTATATACTGTCTTACTTGCCGGAGATTATTGAGAATCAGTAAAATACCAATCCCAACACGAGGAACAGAAGTACACACATTTAAGATAATAAAAAAACGAAGTAGATCCGAAATTCTTCAGATGAATTATCGTTTTCAGTTAACAGTTGTAAAACGCTTTATGGCCACCGGAATATTTGTTCGTGCGTCGTGCCGTAATTCAATTCCTCTCGCCCTCAAGCGGCAAGTTTGCTTTGCGTCCCATACTGCTATTTGGAAATAGTTAATTTCGATCGCGGCAAACTCGGAGCATTATTTCCTTTTTGCCAAACCTTTGGAAAACGGAAAACGTTGTGGTTGCATTTGTTGAACCCCATTTCAGTTGTCATCCCCGAAAAACAATTTGCATCGCATCTTGCCACACAGCGTTCACTGTGCCTATAGAAAGGACTCGCTGATTTGGTTCACGGAATTGATTGTACATGCAAATATCGGTTTGCGTGTGTATCTAGGTTTAGTGATCATTCGAATATTGATCCGTTATCCACGAGATCTACTCCCATGGAAAACCGTTAGGTTTGTCTCATCTGGGCCCGAGACACCTGTTTTGTTCTCATTCATTTTGATCGGCTACGTTAGTCTGTAAGCGACCAACAGTCAGAGATCCGTATCCAAATAA
>UZAN01045656.1:0-25117 GCA_900618425.1 Echinostoma caproni
AAGGCTATTCGTAAAAAATATGTATGACAAAGTTAATGGGGCACTCTGACTACAACCCGACGCTTACATGCTCCGTGCGTTTGTTTTCTGGCATTGTGATGATTCTCTACGTCCAGTACAGTTGAAGAAGAGGTAGATTAGGCTTGTCAAAAAAGTTCAATGGTCTTATATCCGTTAAGCCATACAATCAGGGGAGATGAAATTAGCAATATCAAGAAGAACTGTTCAGTGGACACTTCGAGAAACGTTTTGCTGAAATACGAAAAGTTGAGGCAATCGTTTTTTAATCAGCTGCGAATTCCGCATCGATCACGGTGGGCGGAAATTCACGTTTGTTAGACGTATCAATCAGAGAGATAGGTGTTCGATGACGAGGAAATGCTCATGCTTGGCACATAGGATATTTTCCAGTACTATTGGCATGATATCATGAAAGCTATAAAGATCGACGAAATGGATTCTTCACCAAGACCGCGTTGCAATACACACGTCAGCCATGGAATCCATTTGTTAGAATGGCCTATTGGTGGTCTTGATTTCAACCCAATCAAGAGGCTCTGCGAATTTTTGGTCCGGCGAGTAGATCCAAAGTTCTGCTGAACTGAAGATCATCCTGAATCCAGAGTAGAGAACCATCAGCTGCGCAGTTTGCAAAACTCAAGTCAGCACTGCACAGAAAATGCCTGTTATGATTTGTGAGCACAAGTGGCTGATTCTGCTCCACTGTGGTAAAAAATAACACTATACTAGCAGTGATCTTCCTCTCATTTACCATGTTCATAGAATATAGTTTTCTGTAGCATTGATTGTCTAATGTTTCAATATTTTCGGATTTAGTGAATGAAGAATGGTCCTTGAGTTCCTTTTGTGGTTTAAAACATCTAGTGGATGGAGTATCCATATAATTTTTTTGAATAGTCGATTCTCAACCTGTATAATCTCTAATTCCTTAATTTACTTTTTCTAATTTATTGTTGTTTACAATATGGTCATCACCCCTAAACACCAAAATTAAGTGTCTACCTCTCAGCCTATACTCCTCTGTCTGCTTTTAAACTATTATCTACTTGTATTCGTTCTTTTTGTTGTTGTTTCTAAGCAACCAGTTCGTGGTATTTTCGTTCTAAAACGCGTTTTCTTCTCAAATGGTTCTTTCCATTTAGGGATGTTGGGTGTTGTCATTCGATTGGATTGAGACATGTGCCCATGTGAAAATGCGTGTGGAGGAAGAGGGATTCGAAGTGACTGGTTGTAGCACCACGCCGCATTCGGGCGCACCTCGTCGAGCCCGACTAGCTCGTGAGGCAGGCTCACTTGGTTTGTTCTACGGGTTTCGGTTCTGCTTCTTGGTGAGTGTGTTTGGCGTAATTTGCTCAGCACTTATCACCTTTATACGGTGGTTTTCGTCGCATATCGAGCCAATGGAACATGAACTGAAACATCCGACTAGCTACTGGTCAACTGAGAAGTGTACTTGCCTTCACTGTACGAGTCCCTGGATTCGATCCCCAGTTGTTAAGTCGATGGATTCGCGTACTGCCAGTTAGAGCCGATCAGGTCGATATGGCTTCCTATCTATTCCATTTGCGTTCTCTGTGGTCTATGCATGACAGTATTCACTATCTAATCCAATTGAATTATCTATTTAATTGGTCAGTTTATTTGCCACTACTGTTCCTTTGGTTCCTATTTTGGTCATTGAAGTTCAACGTGTGAATCCACGTCATAGAATTTTTGCTATGTGTTATGCGAATATACTTCACAAAGAGCTTAAGTGCCCAATAGAACAATGAAATTGCATATACCACAAATCTTGTTCTCTTTTCTAGCTCCCCATATGATGTTCACTCATCATTTCGATCTATAGGTCACTCGATTTCAACCCGAATGGCAACTCAAATTCGTCTTTCCCTCCCCCCTTTGAATTCACTGTATTGTTTAGGAACTGCTTTGCACCTAAGTTCTCGTGTACTATCCTTTCAGGGGGAGTTTGAATATCCAATGCCTCCGCGAAACGAACTGGCTCGATTGGTACGCACTGGTGGTGCAGTTGTCGTGTCCTGTCGTGAACGTTGCTCTCCACTGCGTCTGGCACGTCTAGCGATCGAAGGTACACAAACACGGGAGGCTACCGTATGGGAGCTCAGTTCACCTACCGGTTCTGCTACCGTTCGGCCTGTCCCTGGAGGCGATACAAAAGATGATGAGGATGGTGAGAGTGATGATGAGCAGTCTATTCTAGACTCGAAACAACCAAACTTGTTACACTCGTCCACGTCACTTCTGGTTGTATATGATTCCAGATCCCAGTCTCGTCAACAACGGCAGCCGGGCGCAAATGTCCAATCGACACCGTATGCGGTTCAAGTGGTTTCCGATGCACTATCCCTTGTAAGACCATGTCGTGTAGACTCCTTGGGTACGAATGTTGAACCGGTTGCTCCTCCACTCCGGGCCGTTCCGGCCTCTTGGATTCTTGATTGTGCGGCCGAGTACACAATACTGCCGCTTTCATCGTTCTGATTTTTATCTCTGACCATCTGCGTGTGTATCGTGTCTCCTTTCGCCTCCGTCGACACGTTCGTGTTCGTGGGCGGTGTATCTAGTATCTTTTTGGTTCTGTGTTTTCCTTCCGATGTCTGATCGCAAAGCAAGATTAACGCAGCATTTAATGACTTTCGACGTGCTGACGCGTAAAAGATCATCTATACCACTCGTCTGTTTTATCATTGTCTTGCTCAATGAGCCCTGTCGTAGGCGATTTCATTTGTGTCCACGGAGTTCTAGAAACAAGATTGGACCGGATACTAGAATTCCTTAATGATTGACGAGGGATTCTGATGCACTTGTTAACGGTAGAGCAGTGTATATATGTGTGTACTGTACTGTACCGTGAACTTGGCTTAGGAAACCAATTGCGATTTGGTTCGGTTTACCCTACGATACGAACGAGTATTACTTTTCATTTACTGTCCCTTGATGAAAAAGGCTACTTCTGCCTTTTCAGATATGTTCCGCTTACTTGGGCTCAGTTCTTTCTGTCTACTAGGATAAGTTGACCTCGGGACTAGCCGCAACAACAATAACGTCTTTCTATGAGTGATAGTGATGCATGAATTCCAGTTTACTGTGTTGACATTATGAACCATCATGGTTAATTGTAACGTTGATGGAGAGATGCAAATCACTTGACAGACCACACCAGAAAGCGCCGAATGTTTATCGGTGATAGCTGGATCATGTCCGGTCAGGCAGCCGATGTCCTACCAAATCGTTTTCACTGACCTTTGATTAACCGATTGTTTTTCTCAACTTGTTTCATTATCCTAACAGCCGGATTGGCGGGAGGGGCGGTTTGTCACGGTTGCATTTGTTCAACTCTGATCATGCTATTTCATGAAATCAATTTATAGTGCTCTCTTTGGTTGTAGGACACCCTAAAAGTCGGTACATACCACATATGACTAGATGGAAAATATAAACGGGGCGGTAAAATAGAATGCTATATGGGGAAATATTTATATATTCCTGTCTATAGGTACACACAGTCAAGATGAACGTCATGAACATGTTTGAAGTTGCCGACCTCAGGATTGCTTCTCTTCATTTATCTTCTATCCATGATTCAAGTTCATTATTCGATCTTCATGTACGGATTATCCTGTCCACATACACACACTCAAGCAACGAACGCGCTATCACGGAGCAAGGTTGAGCGTCCGGCGAATGTTTCGTTCCGCTTTTACTTTCTGAACACCGTTTTATGGCAGCGTCAGAACTGAGATGCATCCTGTGATGTATTAGATTCGTTCTTCGCTATACCATACTTTGCTCTGTGCTGAGTTTGTGTCGACTCATCTGAGTGTCGCATCGACAAACAGTTTTGTCCGGATCCTGTCGTCTCGTTCTCTTTATCACGTGGGCTCAATCCGTCTTTTGATGCCGATGCTATTGAATCTGAGCAACCATTGAAAGCAGTGTGGATAGTGTTTATAGTATATTTACTCACTAGTCTAAAACAGTGTCCCAGCTGTATACATAATTTAGATCTAGATCGATACAGTTGAATGCTGAAGTTAAGTTCCTGTTCATTTTCACGATACTGTCAGGATTTTGTGCCGTTATGCTAATCGGTTGACCAAACCAGCGCAGGAGACCCCATTCCCAGCCTTAGTTTGAATAATCTCCGCCACAAGACAGTGTTTGCAGTCCCGCAATCCATTAGGAGCCACCGTCCGGTTTGTTGAATCGTAGCTCCTCCCGCTTCTAAATTGGCCAGTTGATCCGATGACCGTAGTCCTCGAACGAACTAATTCTTCTGACCAAGGTTAGTTTGAAATCACAGTTGACCAGCTTCCCTTGATGGGCCAATTGGCGGTTACTCGTCAATTCGGCTATAGCCCTAGTGATTGGGTTCCTGCGCTCTCATTTCAGCAAGACAACCCCGGTCAGAAAACTGCTGTCAGGAGAAGTTAATCAAGCATTGAGGTCAATCTTAGCCAATTTATATGAGGAAGTTACGGACTCAAGTGAAGCGAATATACGCATTATTTGCCCAGAGGGTGAATTGACAACAGTTGACGGAGTTATCCACTAGATCAAGATCACTATGGAAAATTCGGCGGGATAGTTTAGAGGAAAATTGTACTGGGTTGTGGATGTTATTTTCGATTTCCATTACCTGTCCCACTTAGTGTGAAGTTGTGAGGTGTTTTATACTAGCTATTAATCATTTTAATCAGGTGACCCCCCTCCCCTCCTCAAACACAGCTGATCCCCATGCATTGTCTAGGTCATTCCGGTACAACTGCATATAATAGATTATCATCTCTGTATGTACCGCCGGATCTTGTGATCATAAGTTGGTGTAGTCTTTTGCATTGTTTAATGAATTGGTGATCACAATGTACGGTTCTGGGCTGAACTGCTCGATTACTACCGCGTGATTTGAAAGATCACATACGTGTCGTTTGTTCCACTTTGAGCCATACTGATCTCGCCGTTTGGTTCGTATATATCCATCGAGTTGGTTACGCACATTGGATCATGGCATTCACAATGGATGTAACCTCAGTGACCTGTTTCAGATGCATCGGTCGTGTCCATCGCTTTGGACAAGTGATAACCGGAGGTGATCAGTGCTGGCTGGTTGTATCCTAACCGTTCAAATACAGTTAATGACATCACTTCCGACTAATCGATGCATAAACATACTGACCTAAAGAGTGAATGTGGTGTTGCGTGTGTCCATATGAATTAGTTTAGAACATGTTCAAATTAGTCTNAGTCTAATCACAATTTTTGTCGGTAATTATATTTGCTTTACGTTGGATGCGCTTAGATGAGTTTATTGAGTATTTTGTGGTCGACGTTACTCTTCAGAATGTTTGATATATCGGTGGAATTCATCGGAAAACTTGGTACATATAGCACGGAAATTTGAACGCTGGACTGTGCCGTTATTCCACCCTCATATATTTCATTGTCACGCTTATTTTTTTCCTGAGTACGATACCGGCGTGTTACCCAAATGAGGTTTTCTCAGGAATGGACAATCGTATCCGTTCAAATCCCGTTCCGTAAAGAAGCGGAACAGTGTTTGAAAACTGAAATTCATTGGGGACTAGCGTCAAGCCAGTCAGGTTTACGTCTTTGACTTACAGTTTACAGGTCCGTGGTGCCCAATCGAGTCAATGATCATGGCGAGCAGAGTGTCCTGTGACCAGTTCATACTCTTCTCCATGCGAGGCTGGGCATATAGTTTTCCATCTGCCGTAGACGCACTAACCACCCGTGGCTCATCAGCCTGACTATCTTGATGAATAATGGATATCTCCGTCACTTAATTGTCAATACACGTATTTTTTTTATCACACATGAGTGTGATGAACAGTAAACGGGGCGAACCCCATAGTCACGAGGACCTACGGTTCAGTGGTGGAAACCGGAAACCTAAGCCCCGGGACTTGGAGTGGCGAACAACGTAAGGTCTCGATAGGTTAGGTGTGGTATTGAACCGGACAGCAGCAGAGCTGCCTACCACCAAAGTCGGGTGGCATTGGCGGGGCTCGAAACTCGGAACATAGGGCCCAAAGCACGCCGGTGACAGCCACTGCGCCACCACCCATGCGTTGAGTCCGACCTCGCAGTAGGTGCTTTGAAAGATTCCTTGTGCGAGAGGATTGAGGTAACAACGGGTCTTTGTCTACCCTCAGTAAAACTTCGATTTCCATGAAAGATAAAAAGACATCGGTGGTTTTTTTGTTTGAATGAGTCTTTGCCAATCAATTTTCTTCAAATTCAGTTATTATTTTCCGAAAACTTTGTCACATTAGTGAAGTCAAGTAGAGAGATCGCTTTATGCATCCTGATTGATAAACATTTAACGGTCGCATAGCCACGGTACAGCAACTAGGTGGCAACAAGTCAGCGTTGGCAGTACGCGTTATTGATCCGCTTTGCATGGATTCCAGAATTGACATTCGCAAATCATCCGGTTCTCGCGAAGAGATCAAACATATCTTAGGTATGACTGAGGCCCATCAGCGGATTGCGGACACTAAATGTGAATGTGAAGAATCTGGGTTGACTGTTTTGAGGAGAACGGTGACTATAAACAAGAATACATTGGTGGCTGATGACAGAAGAACTAAACAAAGATCTCTCACCTGGGTGTTGTAACCTGTAGAAAATAGCAACGATTACAAACGAACAGGTGATGGATTAATTACCCTAACCCACTTTACGAACGAGTGTGTACTAGCGATGCCTAAGACAGCCCAGTTAAAGGTGATTCATGAGGACAGCTCGTTTGTTCGTATACTTTTTTAAGGTTAGTTGTCAGCGGCCTTACGAATTAATTCAGAATTTTGGGGAAATCGATCAGTAAGTATGGATGCCAATGTGACATGCGACCTTTTCCGCGCAATATATGGAAATTTGAATTTGACAAAACTTCGCAGAAAAGAAGGGAAAACTATCTACTCTGAGTGGGCATATAGGCTTCCCCTTTTAAGAGTATAAGTCTCCGGTGGAAGGTTTGAGATGCAATTGGATCACGGCCTCGATCGAAATAGCTCAAGATCGTGAACCTAAGTGTCGTTAGCTTCATACCGGTCCCTACCGCGGTGGTATTAGCGATGGTACCTGCCACCCAATCAGGTTTACCATCCCTGTAGCCGAGACGTGTACATTGGTTTCAGGTTAGAACCCGGTGATCTTCTCCCCCGGCTCGCGCTCACAAGATGGCAGCGAGTGTGCGTGTGGCTATTGCTGTGTTGTCCTGAGAATCACGATTGGCTGGCTTGTCAGGATCGGTTGGCGATTGTNTGATAAATCTCGTTGATAGACAGTTCGGTCAATCTGAGATCTTCCAGCCAATCGATAACCAAGAGATTTCCTCGTGAATAATTGACGTAACAAGTAGTAGCGATTGTTGCTTGCTAATTTGATATACGGAAGTGCAGTTGCCGGGTTGACTCCTGTAGGCCACCATAGGC
The DNA here is from genome assembly GCA_900618425.1 of Echinostoma caproni. Classification (NCBI taxonomy): domain Eukaryota; kingdom Metazoa; phylum Platyhelminthes; class Trematoda; order Plagiorchiida; family Echinostomatidae; genus Echinostoma; species Echinostoma caproni. Next base: position 7,500 of record UZAN01045656.1, read on the forward strand.
GCTCGTCGTAGATAATAACGAGGCTTCGATCATTGACGAACTCAGCGCTCGCCAAGATTTTTCGGACGAGGGTAATCTCGGAGGTGCCCAGTAGTAACCGCCTCTGGCAGTTGCTAATGCCGGTCTTTAGGAACTTGCGGTAGTAGTAATAATAAAGGTGATTGTACGATATATATGTTTCCCCGTATCAGGCTCGCACATTGAAGACCCCTCAGTTTTCATATGGATAACTGGTACGCCCGCTAAACTCAGTAGTTACAACGTGGTTCATAGATACAACCTTGTAACTGAAGCGGAGGCGACCATGTCCCGAGGCCGAAGCACGCACATCGTTCCGAACCGGGTAAACTCTGGTAAGAAACATCGTCGAGCATTCGAGCTATGCGTCACTGCAGAACAGTGATTGTTGACGTGAGAAGTGCTGTAGATAACGTAAACCCGCATTAGTTTTTAGTTCGTATCATATTCGGGAGAAGTTCAGGGAAATTGGATGCGCTCGAATATGGCAGTCATTTCAATGGAGATTCGATGAAAACAAGAAGTAATATTGAATTAGAAACTTGAAACATTGGGTCCCCTTTATCCATCGCATCAAAGCCGAAAGAAGACATATGTCGCGAGATGTTAACATTTCGTTTAATCTTCTCAATCGCTGACGTAAAACAAACAAGCACATTTATAGCACATCAGATTCGTAAATCCTAGTGAACGGACATGTACAGTTAGACAGGGACTATTAGAATTTTAAAAAAATGTACAGGTCAACTCCACGGCAAGTGGACTGATTGGATCAACAACTTTTGGGCACACAGAACGGGATTATGTAATCGGATTGGCAACGCCTCACTTATCGCCAACAGTTTTGCATTACAATTACATAACAACGGTTTGAAAGAGGAAGCGGGATCAATTATGTGCTTGGTTGTCATGATGTGTTTTGCAATTGATGACCCCGGGTTACGTGTGATCGTCTGATTACTGGACGTGGGTTGCATCATCGACTTGACCAACCACTGGAATGTGTTCGGCCATCCGCTGTGATAATTGACGGTTTGTTCTGCCTATGCATGCGTCACCGCAACTACAGGTGAACTGGTATACTGTGTGAGACAGAACTGGATTGCCAACCATGCACGTTTTTCCAAATCGATTCCACAAGTAGAGGCAATAAGTCGGAGTTGAGCAGCTGGGAATGTGCGGTTGAGAGCTAACTTCAACTTTTGGCGCACATCGTTCAAAAGGTGATCGCCTTTGAAAGATGGTTTGATGTAAACGGGGAACAGTTGGCGATGGGTTACCTTTTTGAGATTTTTTACTGTGAATATCGATGAATCTTTCAGGGTAACCGTTTTGTAGTAACGTTTTCTTCAGAAATTCTTCTTCTCGTAGTGTGTCTGGGGAACAAATTCTTCTGGCGCGATGGAACAGAGTTTTTTCGAGTCCACATTTGTAAGCCATGGGTGAGAAGCTAGAGAACTGTAGACATTGACCACTCCATGTTGCTTTTCTGTGGATAGACCGCTGTAATGTACCATCTAAGCGCCTCTTAATTCTTATATCCAAAAATGCTAGAGAGTCATTGCTTTCTTCTTCGTGGAATACGGAAAGCTTTGGATGAACAGAGTTAAATTGTCTCAAAAAGGATTCAGTGTTGAATTATCCGTGTATCCTCTAGGAATGTATGGCTGCATGTGAACGATTAGTTCTTTTGAGATGTTTAGCTTTTGGGCTTGAACTGTGCGTGTTCCACCGGGAAACGGCATTTCACACTCGAGATCAAACTGAACTGTCAACTTACTGGAGTCACATTTCTAACAACAGTATCATCGGTTCGATCTGAGATTTCATAATCAAACAGTGTTATAATGAAATAAATATGTAGTGTCACGCAAATGACCTGTTCTATAGAAATTCTTATCAGGTGGATGAAACCGAACAGTGATGTTCATCTCGTTAGTGTGTGTCACGCCCAACACATCACAGCACCGTCGTCAAACAAATGGTTGTTTTTGCGGAGAGGGCGCGCATGACAAGTGAAACCCCATCGGATGCACGCCACAGCTACTGGTGTGCTGCCCCTTATTTATTAAGCCTCAATCCTCCGTATTCACGGCCAGTCAATAATTTCCTGACCATTCCTTTCTGTACGATCTGAGGAAAGTGCGGACTGTAACGTGTAAATCTGTCCCTGCTAACGTAAATGTGCAGTTGATTTTGTGAAACAAGGCTCCGTTCGGTTCAAATCCAACAGTGGGTGGAAATGAGCCAGAACAGATATGAATGGCAAGCAAATTAGATTCCTGTTCGTATCGGCTATTGTATGAAATGATCACTGCTCTCACTCCCCAGCTGAATGAATTTTCTACTCGGTAAATCAACTGGAACACGAACTGCATTGCTTACGTTCACTGCATGGAATAGACGGGAACCACACCGGTTTTAAAGGCTTGTTCATTGGTCCAAACGAATTCATGCAACTAGCGCCATCGGCTGTTCTAATTATAATGGATTTGTTTCGGAACCAAATAACTAACTGAAAGCAGTAGATTGTGTTTGTCAATAAAACAAGCAATTGGGCAATTCTGTGGAGATTTTCTCCTTGTCAATAAGTAGACGTGCTAGATATGGCAAAACAGAATTGCGATAAGCAGAGGTGCATGCAAATAAAAGTTTAAATCTGTAGCGTGGGAATGACGTAGGTACATCTGAAAATTCGTTGTGTGATGGGTGGTGAGTGTCTGGGAGTATTTTCACATGCTTGTAAGTGTCTGTCTATGATAACATCCATGAGTTTATCCCTGACGATGTCGCTATCATTAAGAGATGCGTTTCAGAGATCTGGACAGTAAATAAAAGTCTTTCTTCAACATACCGGGAAAAATCACTGGGGAGCAATAAAACCAGTAGGGGAGCACGTATGCATTCTCAAACCTAACAGTCAGCTTATGCGGAACAGAAAGTATTCTCATCCGGAGTGAGAAATATGAAAGTTTTCTAACTTGACAGATTGTGTTTTGAACATACAGTGACCATGACAGATTGTGTGATAATGTGACGCCAATGTATTTTGCCATTGTTGATTTTGGTACGGGTTCATGATTGGCAGAGAGGGTGGGAAACCTATCTGTGAGGGCTGAATATGGTACATCATTCAAGAGGGCAAACACAACATCTTAACATTCAGAGGCATTCGACGATAGTGAACGGGACAAGGACCAAGTAACAACGTCATTTAGCTTACTTTGAATTGCTGTAGCCTCTTCGGGGGTGGATGCTTTGCAACTCAAAACAACGTCATTTGCGTATTTACAGCTAACGAATGCAGGAGGAATGGGAAATTGTTTGACACATTGAAAATATTGCACCTTGCAAAACACCAGAAGCAACTGAGCGACTGAAATAATGTTGCCGTTGAGGCACGTAAACTGCTTTCTATTTGTGACATAATCGCAGATCAATCTGCTAACGTTTGGATTAACATCACTTTCGGTAGTCAATTTGAGCAATACTGGTCGATCAAGACTGCCGAAAGCGTTTTTACAGTCTAAGAACACCATTCTGACGGTCTTGCTTTTCTTATCTAGTGCTGAAATTATTGAATGAACAAGGTATGCAACGACATCAAGTATTAAGCGCGAAGAACGATATTCAAATTGACGCATGTCGTCTTCGGCAGACTCAGTGACAATCCACGGTAACAAGCATCTCTCAAATAATTTGAGCATGACTGACGTGCAGGCGATGGGACGATACTTCCCGGGTTCCTTTTTGGAACGGAATTTATCTTGGCTAGTCTCCAAATATCAGGATTTTTTCCGCTTATCAGACAGCCATTGAATATTTTAGACAATGGGGCTGCAAGAGTGTCCGCACATACCTTGGGTACCACGGGTGATAGATAGTTCATCCGGACCAGATGCCTTATTCACCTTCGTTTTCAGTAGCTGTTGAAGGACCGTGGCGGGTTCGATAGTTGGTATTGGCGTGTAGCTGACTAAGTCTGACAGGGTAGTGCACTGTGAAACTGGATTAAACTCGGAATTTAGTCTTTCGATGTCGACGGTTTCCCTTCTGTGTTTATAGGTACTGCCACACAGGCGGTTTATAGCTCTCCACATGCCACGACAACTAGAGTTTCCCATGATAGTGTCGATGTACAATTTATTCAACCGGTTTATTTCGGCCTTGATCGAAACTGTAAGCCGCTTGACATGGGTTCTTTGGCCATGTTTATAGGCCTATTATTTCCGTCTCCGTAGCGTTTTTTTTACAGTGGTTGTACATTTCTTCTCTTCAATGAGTAATTTCATATCGTACCTCATCGATCGTAGTGTTTGCATCACACTTGACCAGTGATGACCTTAGTCAGATCAACACATCCCATGTTCTCATAGTTTGTCTCTAGAGTTATGTTCTTGTGCTTGTCGAAATCGGGTGTTCTGCCAAGAGGAAACGCTGGGGAAACTAAACATTTATGGAATACGGGACTTGTGATGGGTTGGATAGAAGAATTCGACAACGCACCATAGTAGTTCGAGTTTCTCGATCATTTTCTGGTCGTATCAGCGTAACCCTCAGGAGTTTCACAGGGACCCGTGCTTGACCCTCAACTTCTTCTAGTTTCCACAAACGATCTACCGAACATTCTGGGGCCACAAACGTTAATGTTTGCAGACTGTGCAGTTTCAGTTTTTTCAGTTTTTACAACCATTAACCATGCACTTTCGTGTGTTGGTTTTGGTTGCTGTCTTTTGGTACCCCTGCAGACTATGCAAAAATATGAAAAGCTGTGACAAAATTCGAGGATTCATAAGGACTTCAAAAGTCCGTTGACCGCAACATGCTCGCAAAGATGGATGGTGATCCTAGCTTACGGGATGACGCAAACTTCGGGGTGACACATTACACTTTCTGGACAAATGTGATAAGTCATGCTTCCCAGATGACGCTTGAAAAGTGCCTACGCGTTATAGCTTCTAGACCATGAACCGTAAGCCGATTGTGCCGACGAATCAGAAGCGGTGCTACTCAGACAGAAGCTGTGCGACGTCAAGAATACGAACAGGCGGTTGATAGATGCCCGGATAACAATAAACTTCTTTTGTACGTGTTATTTAACCCCCTTGATTACTTCCAATAAATGAACTACTAAATCTGTGGCCTTTTCCTTGTGTCTTGGTTACCTGGGATGCCGTCGTGCTAGTGCCAATACTTCCGTGACGTCCGGGATTCCTAATACGTGATTTGTAATCCGTGGTGTGTGCATACTTCAACTATTACAGGTGGGTTGTTCTATATCGTGTGTACTCGAAAGGAGGAACGGTCTGATCAGCTGTCCGATGGTCGAGTGGGTAGTACGCTTGCGTTCCTTCTGTGAGTTCTCGGATTCGATCCCCAGTTGGATCGATGGATTCGCACTGATGATGATACCCAACAAGGTCGAAACAGCTTTCCAGTGCTCCCTAGCTCTTCAGCTCACACCTCATTTACACGACGAATTCATCATCGAACTTCAGAGAACACTCAATGCTGCTTATCAATGGTCGATTGAAAACGAAGTCGAATTCACTACATCAATATGTATGGTTGCATCCCTTCACCACAAAGCCCGGTTTCCGTAATTCCTGGGAGATCAACAAATTCTGTATGCCTGGGATGAGAAGGATCTTAGTGTCGTTCAAGACGACCTAGGATATTCTTTAAACTGCTCCAGGGTGTCGTCCACCGCTACAATACATGATTTTTAGGGGGAGCATTTGGCTAATTCGAACGTATGTTGTTCCCACGTTTGTTCTCAACCTAAATTCGACCCCGCCTAGAGTAGGCCATTCAAGCGTGGAGTCCATGGCTGCAACGCGATCGTTAGATTCTGGAATGTACACAAAGAATGGTCATCAAAATGGTCAAGGGTTTGCATTCCAAGTCTTATGTATAAAGATTGGAATCAGTGGGGTTGTACTCCACACAATATCGCCGAATTCAAGGGGACTTGATTTTGGTGTATCAAATAATGCAGAACCCTGACCACCTATGTCGTTCACTGTTCACCTTGTCGCTCGACACTTACCTCGGGGATCACTCATTCAAGTACGTGTTTCAGAAACGTCGATTGGAGTGCCGGGCTCCTTCATTTGCCCTCAATGTGTGCAATATTTGGAATTCTCTACCACCTCGCATTGTTTCTGCGCCCGCAATTGATTCTTTCAAGCACAAACTGAATGAAACACTGTCATGTCATAAAGTTGGACATCCGTAGCAGTGCACGAAACAAAGAAAATTTGTGACAATCCCCATCTTTCTATGAGCCCAAAATCGATCCATTTGTGCGAAAAGCAACCGATTGTAAGAAGTTCCCATAATAAAACTTTGACTATTATCATTATTGAGGCATCCGGCAAGCATTATATATTCGTTTGTTAACTCATTGCGGAAAATCAATGAATAAAACCCTCGCAAGTACTTATAAAGACCAGCAATATATGTATTGCTAAACTGAGCGTTTACCGAAACGGTTTCGTTTCGCCGATCATCGCTTAATGCTGGTGATTGAACAGGGTTTGTTCACCAGACAAGCTTTCTCCTGATTCAGATTGATTAGTCGTCGCTGATAACGTCGACCGTCAAACCCCATCACTATGTGTTTCCTCAGACAGTCGGTGTCCTGATAGTAGATTGTACAGTTGTGTAGACGATAAATAAGAAAAGTTGGAGATTATTGTAAGCATTGTTCACATTAGTATAATTGTATTATTAATAACATTATTGTATTAACATCATTACCTTACAAGAGAATGATTCTGTTATGCTATTCCAAAGTCCCATACGATTGCTGTCCACTCTTAAACTGTCTCTTGCTCGATTACAAGTGAATCGTGTTATATGTACAGGTCTAATCGAAACTGAAGCAACAGGTCCCTGTGAAGCACTTGTGTGTTCGTATAGGCAACAGTATTTGTACTAGACTAAATTTTTTTCCAAATAATAACAAACAAGCCTTGGTGAGTCTTTATAGCATTGATTTTCCTGATGAAACTCCACTTGATCATAGAGAAAATATTTCAGTGCATCACAATCGACCAGTACTGTACAGTTAGAAACTGAAAGAAACACTTTCGGATCCGCATCCCGCTCAGTAAGGCAGCAAAAACGGGTTCACGTGAGCATGGAATAGTTGATTGTGTGCGTGGTTAATCAACGGGGCGTTTGCATCGATTGATCGATCGATCGGACGGATTTGAATGTCACAAGTGACCAATCGATAATATCATTGGAACAAACTTGCTTTTGGACGACCGATCTGGATGCAGCAAAATGGACCAAAAGGAACCGACCGGTGTAGTTCCTTTTTTCTCCTAACTCGATGGAACTCAATAATGACTAGGTCATGAGCGGTTTGTCTGAAACTAGTAGCATCTTCGTCGTCACCGTCACATCTGTATCATATGCGGGTCATATTTTGTTTGTGCCACTGACCGGTCAGTGTTGAACCAAGTTTACTACCGGCAATGTGTCTGTGGGTGGGTGGATATAACCATGATACGCACAACCATTTCGGTTTGTGTGCTGTTCGTACGTGTTTGTTCTGTGTATATTTGTGTATGCTATTAACATTTGTAGTCATGGTGTCAGCGTGTGTAAGCACTGTAGGTTCACTTCGTCGCATAAATCGCAGAGTCATAGAAGTTCAGCAAACTCAGGTCCGGTGTGCAATTGCATGGGTGATCGGCTACTATTAGAATCTGCTTGAGCAAATTCACAACTCATGTGCCAAAAGGTTGTCGATCGACTCGACAAAGCTAAAATTCGGTGGGAAAAGGACGAAAGGAAAACATGTGGGCTCATGCGTATTTCAAGCCCCAGTCTACTTCGGATCCCGCGCCAACTTATTACACGCAACGTGCCTGAGTTGCACATGTGGTATCGCCTTCATGTGGACATCAAAGCTTCCAGGCTTAAATAACTGTTAGGTAAAATTGAAGAGATAAACAGACAATGCAGCGAACCCATGAGCATTTTTCAGTTCGGGTGAGCATACTTTCAAGTATCCATATGGTGTTTTTATTACACACACGAGTTGGACTTTATTGCCACGAAGCCCGGTAGTTCAGTGATGGAAACTCGTAATCGGGCCTATCTCCTAATCCCTCCAAATGTTTCGAATGTCTCTTTACACTATCACGCTCTTCTTTCCCATCTGAACCGGTATCGATTGGTTCCGAACCAGTATCCCGGGTAAACTGCATTAAATACCTGAGCGTTTTTGTTGATGCTAATCTTCACTGTACCTCTCACATTCAACACATCGTCATTAAGCTTCGACGACTTTCTTTTCATATCCGTAAACTTCGTCAGTTTCGTACTCCACAATCAATTATTTCCAACTTTGTGTATCAGTGTGTTTACCGTGTTTCACTTTATTGTTCACCTGTTATTTGTCCCAACCTCCTTAAGAAAGATTTTAATTTGCTTTGAACTGGATTGACCATCATTAGCCGTGTCTCTTCAATTCCACTAAAGGAGTTGATAACTAACCTATGCGAACGTCATTTAAATACATGTGAAAAGTTTGCGCATAAGATTCTCATCGACTCCACACATCCGCTACAGGCTGACCTAAATTCCTGTTGTTCCCATCCCTCAACTAGATCACAATATCGTTGTGTTCTCTCCAGAATAGAAATTTATCGTAACTCCACAGTACCCTCATTAGCACGTATTCTTGTTAACAAAGAACAGGTTTTCACATAATTTGTTAACAGTTTTGGAACTTAAATCTCTTTTTTCATTGTTATTTTCATTTTCTCCCTTGTTCCAAACTGTATATTTTTTAATTGAAATGTGGGCTTCATGTTTGCAGAAGTTATTACAATACAATACAATCTAAGCCCCCGGACCTGGAGTGGCGAACAACAAAAGGCCCCGGTAAGTTAAGCGTAGTACTGAACCAGACGACGGGGAAGCTGTCTACCACCCAAGTTTGGGTGACATTTGAACCTCGGATCATAGGGTCCAAATCACGCCTGCGACAGCGACTAAACCGTTGCACGCACAACCAGCATCTGTTAGGGAACTTCAGTCACGAACTTTGACACTCGGTTCGCATGTTATTCTAAGCGGTTCTTCTTTGAATTGCCGATTCAGTGTTGTAAGAATTAGGCTGAACTCATTGAAAGAGATGTCGAAAGAACGCGAGGTGGAACACGTGAAACCGTACAGTGTATTTGTCGGGGCACGAACACATATCGAGACATGAAAACTATCCCTACTCTCAATAATTTGCAATAAATTGATGGACGTTCGCCATACTTTCACATCATTCCGGTTGGCACCGTTTCGCTGATAAAAGCAGTTTGATTGCAAAACTTTGAACGATTGGTGGGGTAGCTAATTCGACTACATTTGGAACTTCGTCGCAAAAAGAGTATAAGGAGCGTGAATCGAAAACCAAGTTAGTAGCGGACAGTTGACTCGATCTGTTGGGGTCTCATCAGCAGTATGAATCCATCAACCAGGACAGACCTCACGGGTAAACAGGAAGCATATTACTCACTTGACCACCGGGTCGCTGATCACACCGTTTTTCGTTTCGCCCATACACTATATGGCACAACCTATCTTTGATAGCTTATTGCCAGCACTACATCCCGCGGTGGTGGCCGGGTGGTTATTTCACCAACTTGAGACCAGGGAGTCCCGGTTTCGAACCGCTCCACCGCCGTCCGTCTTCTCAGGCAGCCTTTGCATGGCTGTGACCCCTCTTCCTGAATGTTCACTGTACACTTGTATATTCAATAAATAAAAGAGGAGGGTAAAAGACATTTATCTTATTAGCTCATCTCAGCGCTTGCATTTGGAGCCATTACTTGGTTGGTAATTCACTGAATGAAGGTGAAAAAGCTGGCGAATTTTGAGGTAACACAGTTCAATTTGGAATAACAATTCTTGGTTGGTTTTTCACCGTGTATTCCGATATCCGTTCAGGAAGAGCCAAACAAAAGTGAGGTTTACAGTTTGTGTAAATCCGTTCACTGCGGAACAAGATTGCCATAGACCAATGATCAACACAAGTTTAGATGTCTATCTGTGAAATTATGGGGGCAGGTGCTAACTGTAACCAAACAAAAACCAGTTCTGGGATGAGTATCTTTTGCATCAGTTTACTTGAACGCGATCTGGAGGGTAGTAAGCTGAAAGCCGAAAATTCACTGTGTGAAATGTAAGATTGTTTTTCACAGTTTCCAAACCTGAAGAATGAATCCCGAGCTTACTCCAAAGCTCTTTCCATATTTTACTGAAAGAAAGATGGACGGGCATTTCGCTAAGCCACAAGTCCACGAAATATTGTGAGCGGTAGAGAGAGAAAAAGAAGTGGTGACATTTTGACGATGGGTTGATGTCCCATTTTGCCCATTGATTTGTGAATATTTTATCTGTATTTTCTCGACACATCCGATCAGAGAGCAAAAGGTAAGTAAATTAATGCTTTGATATCGCTGCAAAAGTTAGGATGCAAAGACTACATGATTTAATTGTGGTGTCGATCTGGATTATTTTGAGTGTAAGTCGTACCGAAAATGCCTGATATGTGATGAAAAGGTGTACACATTTCAACAAATCAATACGTTGCAGTGAAGCTACCGTGGGTGGTGGTGGCCCGATAGTAACGTCACCAAATTATCACCCCGGGGATGTGTGTTCGAACCCCACCACCACCGCCTGAATTTCCCCTTTGCGTGTTGAATGGCAGCCCTCTGATTGACAGCTTCCCCCTTCCTGAAAAATTGTTGTATCTTTGTATATTCAATAAAAGGAAGTAAAATGAAAAATAAAAAATGGATTGTAGAAACACATAAAAGCTTCGAATAGAGATTAACCAAACTGAACTAGATATAAACAATCTACTTTGTGCTTCATAATACTAGTTTTGTATCAGTTCATCCATATTCATTTTTCCGATCGATTTTATTGTGTTCAGATAAGTGACCACCAGTACCGAAGTGAATATCAGGAACATCATTGTTCGTTGAAGTCAAAAAAACCCTATTCATCCTTGTTTATGTGAAAGGTTTGTTGAAAAATCGCATCAGGCAATCGCTTTGTGAAACAGCACTATCCACGGTTTGATCAAACACAAGGGGACCAATTCACATGGCATAGGCTTTATTTGCCCACCAGGAGGGGAAAAGAGCGAACTCAGCCTGTCCCCAATTGTCACGTGAAAACTGAGTCGGATGATTGGATGGGATGACGATTGGTTGGGAGTTTCGTTCCATTCCGTTTATGCCCGAGTCCTCATGTGTGTGTAACGGCGAGAGAGATTTTCTTTGCTTGCTCTTGAACGATGTGATTGGCTTGGATCAGGGGATTTGACGAAACGCAATCGATCAATTTTGTGAGCATGGCCCAGAATTCAAAATGTGGATGCTAATGGGTGTCGGATAAAGTTATAAGCTGTAAAGCTTAATTTTTATCTAAGCATCATTCTCGTTCGAACTGTTTTAGGTTTGTGAGCGGTTCGATGTGAGAGGAAAACATGAAAATCGAGATAGGTTGTGTAAGAATGAGATGCTCAGCCGCACAAGCGGGAAACTTTTCTAAAACATCGGGAGTTGGTTAGCTCTGAACTAAGTTGCTGACCTATATAGACCGCGTGTCACTTCCAACATCATTCTCCAACAAACACGGCAGACTTTTGCAGTTTGATCTGCATACGTACGATACCAAGAGAATGTTACATCGCAAGTAATCGCTTTTATATTGTACAATTTATTGATTGATGATAAGAAAATGATTATCCATCACAGGTGGAGTGCAAGCATGGAATAAAAAACTCTATCTGTGGGTCTACAATGATTTAACTCCACTCATACATCAGATAAACGATTGACTTTTCTTTCCTGAACATTCCATAAGCTGTTTCATTCAGTTTTGATTGGTTGCCGAATCTCTATATTCCCACACATTATGAGCTCACCTCAATGGGTGAAATTTTGGCCTTTTGGTAATTATACATCTATGATACACCCTACTTTCCTCCCTCAGATTACATAGACACTGATTGCTTCGGTGATTGGATTGATCCATTATAAAGCCCAATATTTACCTACATATCAACAAAAAGTATACGAATTGTCTTATTCAAAATATCAATTTTTAATTATTTTCTGACTTTCCTGCCGGATACATCACTCTGATCATAACGTCATTACAAACCAGCAACGGTTAACTGATTAATTATTCAGGTGGCCTGCTTTAGATAGTGATCTGACATGTCCGAACTCATCCATGCTACCCACTGATCGGTTGAATCAGGTGCAGCTATAATATTTTGGACACCTATAACCACTGAGTCGATAGAATTTTACACCAAACTGATTTCTATCATAGTACGCCTCCGACTTAATCGATATTCAACAAGTATACTGTTTGACAGAATCATGTGTAATCGTGATGAATACAAAGCTACCAGTCCATAAACCAGTTAAGTCAAAACAGAGCCATGGAATTTACTTATTTTATTTTGGTATTGCTATAGCATAGTCAATATTTAGAATTTTTTATTTTAAATGCAGGCTTTTTTCTATCAGGTGTACATCATATATTCACACCAAACCACGGGGTCATCGTTAGACGCTATAAGTCATTGCACCTCGATTTTCACTCCTCTTCCGCCGTGAATATTTAAATATTTGCTCGTGCTCGTGTTCTCATTCGACTACAGCAATCGGCTTAATGCATCGGTATCCGCTAGCATTCAGAGGTATTTCTTGTTTTTTCCACATCTTGGACAATTCATTTATCCAGGCTAGTGAGGTTGTACGCGTTGAGGACCAAATCTGACTATGTTCACTTAGTCGGTGCCGATCGATTTCAGTCCTCAACAAGCAACGGCTCGTGGTTATTTTACCGTTCTAGCGTTGATTCGGATGAAGCTCCACAGGTGTCACAGGTTGGCGACTCGTTGCGTGTCTTATTTCATTCTGCATACGGGCGGTCGGGATTGATCGACGTGCGTCGAGAAGGCATAGAGACTCCGTAGAAATCCAGTGTGTCGCCGTACGACGTGTCAGACCACAAATAACTAAGCCGGCAGAATGCAGAACATTCTTGATAAGTGACCAATGATGGTTAATGTCATCGGGTTCCGTTTCTGCTATTAGAGGAATAAAAAGATCATTGTAAATACAAGAACAGTTGGTTGCAGATCCTGGTCCTCGTTGCAGTCTGGGTATCTCGTACAAAATATCCAAGCCCATACATGTAATCACATACTGTGATCACAGATGCACGAATAAGCCCTAAATTTATTTACAGCTCTGTTGAATCAAATAATTCTCGATCTTCATCTGATCCTCTTATTTTTTAACTGTACATCTTTGTATTCATTTCTTTGAAAATTGTTCCAATGTCTCACTGTCCTTAACGGACAACTGGAAAACAAGAAGTATCGGACTTATGAGAATCTTTAAGGGAATTAGAGCATGATCGAATGATAAACCGCCCGACACATTTGTTCCTGTTAATACCTGTACACTGTCAGTTCATACAACATAGTGCGGTCGTTTTGGTTGTTGTCCTTCGACCAGTCTGGACACAATCGGTGGAAGAGTTCAAACCAAGTAAAGAGGATATGTAATATATTTGTCATATGCTCCATTGGACTGTTCATGTTAGGAGAAAATTAGATTCACGAACGCGACTTCTTGAGACTACTAGGCATATCACCTAAGGCCGCTAACCACTGGGTTGCTTGGTCACCAGTTTACCAACAAAGAAGCTTGATGCACTCTACATGAGTGAATCCTCCGGTAGTCGTTTTCGATACCCTAACTCCAGGTCTGAGTGTGACTACACTTAACTTCCAACCGGTAGCTGTCCTAGGAAGCCTATCCGAAATCATGCATTGCACACCACCCAATCAGCACAATCTATGGCGGTTGAGTAATTGCGTCAATGCACGACTATGGTGACTTCAAATCTGAGCACAACCGTGGTCGTGGCACAGTCTGCTTCTTATTATACGATGTATCTGTAACTTTAGGAGAACCGAAAAAGATGATGCAGATGGAGCAGAGCCAACCCGGTCCCGCGGACAAAATCTTACATTTCCAAGATGCAGACTGTAAGCCTAACACATCAACAATTACATTACAGTAATGGAGGATTTGATCGTGCACGGGGCAAATGAAGAGTGAACGGAAAAGCTCGGCAGCTGTTTCGATCTGATTGGGTCTCCTCAACAATCCATCGAGCCAACCACGAATCGAACCCAGGATCTCGCGGATAAACAGTCAGATTCGGCTTTATCCAACCGAATCCTAACTCTGGAGGATAGTGCAGACATGCGCGCACTACAACCTTACAAAGATGGGTTGTACTATATCGTGTATAACAACTAAAATTGCCCGACGTTGAGTAGTGCAGCAAGAAATCAACCAGCAAAGCAACGCTTACTGGGATGAATTCAATTGGCTGTAGATCAAAATATTTATCTTCACCTCCTTTCTCACTTGTTCCATCGACAAACCAGCTCAGTTCATTTTTTCTACAGCATCACACCGTGCTCTCTTAACAACCCGTTCATATAGTTCATCGTGAACGAGACCTTCGATTACAAAAATTTCATTTTTATTACCTTTTTCATCGAAGCCAATTTTCAGGGAGGAGTTAGTGGTCACTGGTGGACGTGTTATAAACACTTAAGGAAAGTAAGGCGTTCATAAGGTGGTCCGAGCACATCATTCGAATTTTTATGCAACGCACCCAGCCGAAGCTCGAAAGGCAAACAAAAGCTTTGTAGATTTCCGTGTAGTAGTGCGAAACCCAACTTTATGAATATTGATTTTGTCAGATCAACGGAATGAAATTTTCTTGACACAGTATTGTTCTCATGCAACTGACATGAGTTTGAGATAAGTGACTATTCCAATCGACCGTGATTACCATCAAACAAATTGAAGCATACAGGGAATTTATTAAAGCCGTTTCACACACCCTTCTTGCTCCGCACATCATCGTGATACCTAGCACCCTCCAGAGCGCGGTTATACTCATCACGCGTATAGCCGTATCTTATCGGTAACAGATCTTTCAATATTTATGAGTATTAGATAGTGCGGACCGCCTCCACTGCTAGATAAATGAGAAAACTGTCCGGAACCTTGGTCTTACGATTCCAAGGCTACATCAGCCAGTTCTTACTCGAAAGACACCAAAACTAGATGATCCAATTCAGTCAAATGGTTATTAGGGACCACACTGATAACTGAGCATATAGGCGGCTAAAAAGAACGGTGGTGGTGGCCCGGTGGTAACGTCACCAATTATCACCCCGGAGGACGAGTGTTCGAATCCCACCACTACCGCCTGACTTTCCCCATTTGTGTTGTATAGCAGCCCTCTGATTGGCCGCTTCCCCCTTCCTGAAAATTGTATCTTTGTATATTCAATAAAAGGAAGTAAAATGAAAAAGATTAAATCGGGAAATATTAGTGACTCGTAGTCTCAACACAGTAAGGGCAAGAAATTCGGGTGACCCAACGATCAAATGGGCACTTTATCAAACATGTGCACCGGAAACTTCTCACAACGGATCTGCATACTAATGATACAACTAGTCCTCTCAAGCCTTGGTAACAATGCTAAACCCACAATGTCTGTCACCCCGACAACCAAAAGATCCCTTCGAATTACACTCCTGGGGAGACGCATTGATAATTGAGGACAGAATATCGGTCAATAAGAAAGATTGTATCGGAATATGGAAATTGTGAACACAGCGGACATTGAATTGAAAGCCACATTTAGCGTGGATCGGTTCGCCAATGAGTTGTCGGAGGTCCAGTTGTAAATTCGATCTTCCCTGAGAACATAAACCGCGGTTACAGAAGGGAACGCACAGTTGCCTGAACACAGCCGGGGAGCTCGCGTGCTGAGCCCTTAGTTCGTCACATGTCAGCGATCTCTGAAACTGAACCAGCATGGTGGAGTGAAACGGTTGAAGAATCTTGATCCTAAAAAGCAGTGCAAAAATGCGAGATTGACATTTAATGATGACGGAAGTAGGGATTTGTCATCGTCCGTGATAATCTAAAAAAACACCGATTCCACAGGGAAATCAACATAATTGATGACCCAAACATACTGTAAGAACACCTAGTGAGCTGTTGAACAATATAATTATCAATCAATTATGCCACCAAGAAACATCAACAGTCGCTAATGGAAACGCGTGTTAAAATACACGGAATCGAACATAATTACATAATGAAGTTTACCGGGATTGCACGGAAAATCTTGACACACAAAAGCCGCCAACGGGCAGTATTCTGACCAAACAGGACAATATATTCAAACAAAAATGACTCAGCCCATTCGCGTTTCACGTAGCTTGCAGTGGAAGCCAGTGGCACACTGAGTCAACACTGAACCTGATGATTGCACCCCAGACCACGAACTCCGCAGCGATGAAGTGTTACCGTAACCGACAGCCCGAAATGAAACTGACCGATTGCGTA
This sequence comes from Echinostoma caproni, assembly GCA_900618425.1. Classification (NCBI taxonomy): domain Eukaryota; kingdom Metazoa; phylum Platyhelminthes; class Trematoda; order Plagiorchiida; family Echinostomatidae; genus Echinostoma; species Echinostoma caproni. Next base: position 24,017 of record UZAN01045656.1, read on the forward strand.
ACATCGCGTAGAGTTGTAGTACTGATCGTGCAGATGTCAGTGTGGACAATCAAAGCGCCTCTGACATTCGATCACTGTGACGAGAAGAGAAAGAATATCCAGAAAACCACGATCGCATTGGGAACAATGTGCCGGGGAATGCGGAACGGACCGCTCATCGAGTCGGCAATGCGTTGACTGACTGAGACAGGAAACAGACACAATCTGTGTGGCTCATTTGGATGACGAAGATTACGTCTGATTGGGTGAGGAGTGGCTTGCTTGCTTGCTGGTCATTCATGAACTTTGCCCTCGTCAACGATTGGTCCACCAGCTAGCGATGATCATGTACACACACACACAAACACGATAGGGCTTACACGGATTCATGCATGCACGCAACTCTTGTTGAGAGGTCACACTAACAGAGAGAGAGAGACGAACGGAAACCTTGCGCGGATCAGTGGATGTGCCGGTCGGGAAGAGGTCAACCCTAGCGAGCGCGTGTGTGTGCCTGTACGTGTGACAGAGAAAGAACGACAGCCTAGAAACGTGCGATGTTGGTTGCATGATTCACAATGACCTGAAACGAGAGCGCGTTAGACCAACGGTTCGATCAACCGGTCGACCAGCTTGATTGAACGTGCTACAACGATTCACATTGTTCCATGTTTATTGGGTGGGTTAACTCGGCTATTCTGGCAACTACGGTCGGTCAGTCGGACGACACAAGCCATAGACCTGACCAGTTCAACCCAGGCTGTGACCGCGTCGCCCAAAGGCGAAATTATCGATGGTCTGATGAGTTTTCTTCTAGTCGCAAATCAGTAGCTGGCTTTGTCCAAAAAGATGACAACTTGTAAAAATGCGCAGGAATCGGTGGTGATACCAGAATATAGGGACATAACAGATCATTAGATTTGTGACGCGTACCAGATGAGAGACTTTAATGAATAATGGATACAAAGATAAAAACTGTCCAATTCGTACGCTCAATATCAAAGACAATCAGGTTGGAATAAATTGAAGGACTAATTGTTGCTGACATAAAAGTGGTCTCTACAAAACTGACTGTACAATGGTCAGCCAACGGGGCGAAGTGAAAAATACCCAAGTATGTAT